>APFE030613168.1:18956-42485 GCA_000404065.3 Pinus taeda | reverse complement strand
TGAACTTACTCTTGAATTATTTAAACCTTGAATCAAATAGCAGGTACCAACCTCCAACATTGAACTCCTCCTTTATAAATCGGTCATCACTTTGGATATTTGATGTTGTATAAGAGTGGTCTTTTGTAAATCATCTAACTACATTTCATCTAACTCATTTAATTGTAAAATTCTTTGTTTTTGAGCTTCCAACAAGTCTAAGCCCAATTCTACTACAATTTTGAAAGCTTTAATTTGAAATTCAATGGAAAAAATACCTATTTTCCATATACCAATTCATATGGGGTATGGTTGGTTGTTCTTTTCCATGTAGTTGTATATTTCCATAAGACCTTAGAAAGTATTTATGCCCAATCTATTCAGTGCAGGGGAACAATATTTATCAAAATACCTTCCAAAACCTTATTATAGATTCCACTTAGCCATTAATCTATGAATGATATGGAGTTGACTTCCAGTGTTTAATTTTGTATTTCTTCACAATTGAATCAACGAACTTTGATGTAAATTGATCCCTCTAATCAATAACTATCTATCTAGGTACCAAAAAATGAACAACAATTTCTTCAAACAATAAATCTACTATTGACTTATCAATAGCTCTTGTTAAAGCCTTTGCCTTTACCCACTTTGTCACATAGTTTGTGCAAACCAATATATAACTTTTCTTCATCAATGTCGGATTAATGGGTCCCGCAAAGTCTAAGGCCCACTTCTCAAATGGTTCCACAAGGATTTGAGGATGAAGAGGAATTTCATCAGCTACAATTGAACATCCCATTCTTTCAAAACTATCACAAATCCTCACACACTTCTTAGTATATTTAAATATGCTTGGCCAATAGTATTCTAACTAGAGAATTTTATAGATTGTCATATTATATAAAAAATATCCACCACATGCGTCATTGTGACATACTTTCAAGATATCTAGCATCTCATCCTCTCTAACACATCTTCCGATAACCATGTTTACTCTAGTATAGAATAAGTCTCCTTGAATTTGGGAATATTTAGCACTTTGTCTAATCACGTTTTTCTTTTCCTTTGATGAAAAACTATGGTGGAAATTTTCTTGTAGACAATTATTTGGTAATGTTAGAAAACCAAGGAAATATAACATACATTGCAAATAAGTTTCATCAAGAAAACTATCTATTACAATAATGGTCTCACCAGGATCGTTGGTATGAGAAAGGAACTATGCTACCTGATTTTCTCTCCTAGGCATGTCTAACATAGTGATATTAAATTCCTATAACAATAGCAACCATATTGTTATTATGCCATTCTTGCAATAGTATCAGATGGTAGAATGGTCAATATGCACAAAGACTTCATATCTCGTAATGTAATGACAAAATTTATTAACTACACAAATGACTGCCAAAAAATCCTTTTCCCTAACAGTGTAATTAAGTTCATCCGGAGTCAAGATTTTACTGATAAAGTAAATAACATATGGTCTTTGTTGTTCTCTTTTTCCTAGAAATGTTCCTATGGTTGAATCTGAAGTGTCTGTAGATATGTGAAAATGTAATGTCTAATCATGTCCTCTTAATACAAGATTTGTATAAAAAATTATTTCAGTACATTAAAAGCAATTTGACAGTCATTATCCCAATGAAATTCAATGTCTTTTGCAAGAAGTTTTAATAAAGGTGAGGAAACTTTTGAATATTTTTTAATGGGGCGCCTATAATACCCTGCATGTCCTAAAAATCTTATTACATCCCTTTGGGAGGATGGAGTTAGCAAGTTACTCTTTGAATTGAATTTCTAATATAATAAGAATTCTCTTTCTTATTCAAGTCAAATTTATAATTTGTTATCATTTAAAATAATTGTTATTTCTATTTTTGGACATATTAAATTCTTTAATAATCTATTTATTCATTTCTATTTTTGGATATTTTACATTCCTCCTAAATTGGAATTTTCATATATTTAAAATTTTACTTTCTTATTATTATTCAAGTCAAAAATTTATTTAATTTTTAAGAATTTATTTTCATACCCCCTTTAATAGAAATAAATTTAATCATGAGCTCCTTCCCATTTGGTTCATTTAATATCCTCTCCATCTCTAATGGTTATATTTAAACAATTTTTACCAACTATATTTCAACATCCTCTATATATAGGGGTCTACCACTCTTCACATCATCAGTAAGCTTCACGCCCCTAAAGATGGGTGAAGGGTTAACCCAAAACATTGGGCAAACATACATTTGTGACACATAGTTCTCTAGAAGTCCTCAACATTAAAAATTATTGACTATGGAAATATCCATGCTAAAAAGTTAACAATCACTGCATTTTTTGTGGATCAATCTTAATACCCAAGAAAGATATATGATGTCTAAGAACAATTCCTCATTAATTTTACTTTTTTTCATTTTTTAAGGAAATATTTGTTTCTTGACATCATTTTAAAACTTTCTTTAAGTTATCTAAGGCTTCCTTGAATGTATTTCTATAGATAGTAAAATAATACATATACACTTCTACACAATCATGGATCAAATAAGCAAAAATGGCCTGAAACTACCCTTTAAAATGTGGTAGGTGCATTATAAAGTCTGAAGGGTAATACTTTATAAGCATATGTAACCCATGCACACGTAAAGGTTGTTTTATATTGGTTTTATGGAGTTGTTCTTATATTATTATAGCCATTGAAACCATTGAGGAAAGGAAATTATTTATTTCCAAACAATTCATCCAGGACTTGATCTTTGAAAAGTAAGGGGAAATGGTCTTTTAAACTAGATTTACTAAGTTTCCTACAGTCTATACATACCCTCCATTTATCGTTCTTTTTTACAACAATAACAAAGGGTGAAACCCTTTCGTTTTTAGATATAGGGTAGTTGAAATCTACATCTAATAGTTTCTAAAGTTCCTTTTTTACTATTTCTTTCAAGGTAAGGTTCATTCTCCTTTGTGGTTGTCTAAAAAGGTATAAACTTTTCTTGGATGTATATGTAATGTGTACATGTGTCCAAGTGTATTCCCTGCATATCAGTATAATCCCAAGAAAAATATTTGGAATATTCTTGCAATAATGTAATTAATTGGTCTTGCTAGAAATCATCTAATTCAGAATTCAAGGTTTTTCCTCAATAATTTTATTACAGGAATGTGATATAGAATGTACAGGAAATGTTGATAGATATGAATATGTTAACCTATCCATTTTGCATTTTTCTTGAAAATTTTCTCCTAAAAGAGAATGTAAAGGAAAATTTTAAGTACTCAATAAATCTAGCTCAGAGTTTGCAGGAAAGTTTTTAGATTGTTCAGAATTTTGTGTTGTGGCTAAAGTTCATTATGACTGGCCACTAAAATAATATGGAAAATTAGGATGATAAATGAAATGATCAATCTGATTTTCATTATTATTTTCCTTACAATTGAATGTTTCTTCAATGGTTAACAAGGGTTAGATTATTTCATAATATATTTCATTTCCATCTAACCATTCAACTTTCTTTAATTCATTTGGTGCTTTAGTATGTGGTATAGTGTAATGTTTTTTATTTCATAACCATTTTTTATTCTCATGTTTCGAGGACAACAACTAATGATTGCATTGACAGTAGCCAACCATGGCATTTCCAAAATTAAAAGATGTCCCCCTAGAGTAGATTTTGACTAAAGGACCATGAAGTCTACTAGATATTCCCAAGAGTAAACAGAAATGATAATGTCTTCTATAATTCCTCCACGTTTAATCTTTGACCTATCAACTAATTCTAATATTATGAGAGATGGTTTAAGGCTGTCAATTTGCAAGATTTGTATGGTTTCTTTTTTCATCATGTTTATTGTAGCACCTAAATTAATATGTGTGTTGGGAATAGAAAAATTATTGACTTCTATTGTTACAATAGATATATCAGGGTCAACAAATTTTTCTGCAATGACTTCAATAATCATTATGCTAGCCAAGATTCCTATAAATTTTACCATTGATGAATCTTATTTACTTTTCCAATTTTCTTAATGCATAATTACCTTATTATTTTGCTATAGATTGGTATGTCCTTTATTCCCCTAATCAAGGGAGTTTTTATATAAATATTTTTCATTCATCAATAATATCAAATTCAGTTATGCTTTTGGGTATTTCTTATTTTTCAGAGACAATCTCTCAGGAAAAGGGAATGTCCTAGAAGACTTGGGTTATTCAAATTTTTGTTTTTTCAAATGTATCTGTAGTTTCCTCCTTTTCCTCTTCAATTATTACAGTTAATTTTGGATTTACAATTTTCCCAGAGTAGATATTAATTTCTTGTAATTCTACAGGATTATCTCTTAATTGCACAAAAAATGCCTGCGGTTTTATAGGAGAAATAATATAAGTAGGAAATGTTTTAGATTCAAAATTAAAAACATGTTTCTCTAATTTATTATTTAGATTTTCAATTGGTTGGGAATAAATTTGAGTAGGCCATGAAGGAAGTTGGTTATATGGAAGTTGTAATTGTTAAGGTTGAGTTAATTGTGGTTGTTCAAGAGGATGTGATTGTTGAGGAAGGAGTGGACATGGTTGTTGCATTTGTTGGTACTGTTGATATGACTATTATCGATATGGGGACTAAGATTTTTAATAGGTTTGTTGTTGGTATTGAGGTTGCAATTGTTTTAGTGGTGGATAAAGATGGACAAAAACATTTCTGTAGGAAAATCCTCTCAAACCCTATTTAAATGGTTGATTTTGGACTTTTTTTAGGAGGCCATGCCTACCATGGCATTGGATCAGTCCATGTATTTTGAGGAAAAATATAATATGGAGTATTTTTTTGACTACGGTCTTGATACATACCTTCTCCGTGTGGTTTCCGAGGTCTCTCGAGTGCAATGTTGTAGACTGATTCTACATTTCCAAAGTCTCCTCAGTAAGTTGCTCTTGGTTCGGATAGTGTAGGAAAATATTTATTTTTATGTGATTTTTCACAAATGAAAAAAACTTGAATATTATCTAGAGGGTACTCTCTTAATGGATGTTTTTTCTAACATTTAGTACACAAAATAGATAAAATAGATTCTTGCTCTTCTTTCTTTTTTCTAATTTTCAGGTTATTTATTTATGAAGATAGAGTATTTGAAGGATCAATTTGGAAACCCTCTAATAAATTTACTAATGATTCTGAAGTAACACCTCCAACAGTTGATTTAGTAACTTTTATAAGAATATTTCTTATCCATGCACCAATTTTAGCTTTCCCTCTTGAGTACTTCCTTCACAAATCACTAACTCTATCAATTGTTAGATGCTAAATATCGCCAACACCCATTAAATTGAGTGTGTGTGTGTGTGTGTATATATATATATTATAATATATATTATATATTATATATATAATAAATATATATAATATATATTATATTATATATTTGCTCATAGATTCCCTCTTAAGAATATTATGTAATTGTACCATGACTAAAATCATGTTGTTTTGATTTCTACAAATTATACCAAAATATTTCTAAGTAGTCCTCTAGACTCTCTTCTTCTTGTTGCATCATCCTAAATATATCCTCTTGAGAATCCCTAGGTTTGCAATAAGGTTTATTTTTTAAAGAAAATATTTCTTCATCTCATCCCAATAGGCAAAGGTACCCTCACGTAGTCCCATAAAACAATGTAGTGCAACTCCTTTTAATGTTGCAGGAAACAATCGTAATTTATGTGCATCAATATTATAAGCATAATTGCAACATAAAATATAAAAATAAAATAGAAATGAATCAAGGTATTTAGTTACCCTACCATAAAATTTTGGAAGAATAGATGGTGGGATTATTTTCATTCTGACTTCAGCCCTTGGAATTTCCACAAAAGGAAACCAAAATGTTGCTTCCTTTTCATTTTCTTTATCTTATAGTTGTTGTCTATTTATTCATTTGCCTCCACCTTCTACTCCATTTCTACATATTTCACCTTCACCACCTCCAAATAGGCTTCCTCTTGCATTAGATCCTCTATCCTCGGCTACCATATCTTCGTTCCAAAATATAGTGTACATTTTGGTCTACCTTTTAGGAGCAAAGACGAGATGTAGTTCTAATTCGACCCCTGATGTATGACTTGGTGTACTTGATCATTTTTGTGCTTTTGCCAAACTTTATAATTCCCTTCTTTATCCTACAGTCAAGTTAGTATATGGGCGAAGTCTCCCATATGTTTCTTTGAATTCTTCATCTATCTATTGATGCTCTAATAAATCTTCCTCTTCTATCCCTTACTCTATACATAGAGTACTTAACACATTTGAATTTGTAGGACACACTATGGTGGTAGTGCGGTTTCTTACCTCTCATCTTATATTCCTACTACCTCATGTTAGAAATTTTTATACTATAAGGTAGAAGAAAGAAAATTGTTAAATGTTTTTTTATGTTTTTTTTAACAAGAAAAACTCCTTAGTACCAGTTCTTCTTCACCTCCCTGGAAATGGTGTCAAATGTCAAGTCATATAGTGGGACAAATGCCTTAACACTTCTTTTTCAATCCAAGATAGTTAAACTTACAAGGTGAAGACACTGTGTGCAAACTAGTTACTTAGGTGTTTCCTATGCAAAAAATTAAACACAATTTAAAGACATGTAATTATCATAATTGATTTAAGCTTAAGACTATTTTCAATGATTTTAAGTCAAATTGTTGACCTTACTATGGTAAAATCACAGATCCAGACAAGTACATCGCACCAACATGCTAGATTCTTTTCTGGAAGCATACTTTGTTCAGTCAAGATGGTTTGTATAACATAATGAAAGAGCTTAAGGGAAAAACCAATGATTTAAGGTTACAAAGAATACTCACTCTAAACAATTTATAAAAGATTTTGAAATTTAAAATTCAAACTCCTTTCAATCCACTATTCTAGTTATCACTCAACATATACTAATTATGACTTATTTAATGTGTAACATACAATTGTGAAACACACTAGTGAAAACGGAAAATAATTCTAACTAAATATAGTTTTTCAAACAATGTTTTGTCACCAAAACAAGCATATAAAACAAATTACAAGAAAAATTGTATTATTTTAAGAAAAAGATAGTATTTACAACTCATGCTTGCATGACAAAAATTATTAATTGAGAAAACTCAAAACATAAGTAAACTGATAAAACAAGTGACAATAACCAATACAACACATAGCAGAGGAGCCCTCCTAGAATATGTTGCTAGGGAAGAGATTTAGAAACTAAGAGAGATCATTACACCATATTATAGAAAAGTATTATTATATTAACAAAACTCAAAAACTTAATACAAAATAGTAGTCTTGTTCAAGAATAACAAGTGAAAATGTTCGACTAACTTTGTTTCTCCATATTTCAACCTTTTTGTACAAAAAATTATTAAACTAGAACTGAATTTTTCTAAACATGGGGTTCAGCACAACGTATTAAGAAAAATAAACTATATAAGAAGGAAATATATAGATTTGATGTGGTCCTCCTTGATCTCTTATTACACCATATTATATGAAAGTATTATTATATTAACAAAACTCAAAAACTTAATACAAAATAGTAGTCTTGTTCAAGAATAACAAGTGAAAATGTTCAACTAACTTTGTTTCTCCATATTTCAACCTTTTTATACAAAAACTTATTAAACTAGAACTGAATTTTTCTAAACATGGGTTCATCTCAATGTATTAAGAAAAATAAACTATATAAGAAGGAAATGTATAGATTTTATGTGGTCCTCCTTGATCTCTTTTGACTTCAGATATTGATTTCCAGGTTTTTTATCTCAAATTCCAACTAATGGAGATAATTTTGATGATTTCCTTAACTAATTGCAAGAATTTCTGAGTAGACTGTATGTATTAACTCAATTTTGACTTGAGGGTAATGACCAACTATAAGGAGGGTATATAGGTATTTATCCATCTAATGAATTTTATGGATGTACTCCAAGTTTCAGAGTTATATTAGCTGACGTGGAACCCTATGGAACTTGGAGGAATTATAGGAATTCTCCTCTCGCTCTCATCCAATGATTGTAGGAAATTGTTGTAGTTGTTGATTTGAAAATTAGTACCTCAATAAACACTTATAAATAACATTTATAAAGTAAAAATAGATTATTTTTATATAAAAGATAATTACCTTTATTATAACCTTTCACACCATTATCCTCATAAATATGGTAAAAAGGAAGAGCTTTTGTTTCATAATTAAGGATAAAAATGTTGAAATAAGGTGTTTAAAAGTACCAAATTTGCACCTAATAGGACCTATAAAAGTGGCATAAGCCAAGGGGGTAGCTAAAATATTAAAGTAATCCTAAAGTAATCATGCACATATTTTTATCCTAAGTTTCAAAGTGGGGGTAAATGAATCTCCAAGTGTTGAGGACATGAGTACTTTGAGTACCACTTGTTATGTTGGGAACATACATCTATAAAGTAATATTATACTGTAACGTGGGGGATTCATCATATTCACTCATTCATACTATTGTATCTACTCTAATAGGTTTGTGACGTATGATATTTTTACCCTATGGATCCTAGGTGGATCTGGGTGTGCGCTTCTCCTTGGGTTTCCTTACGTTATGCATGATCCATGGAGGGAGAAGTGTGGGGATAATTTCCTTGGAGTGAGGCCTAGAGGTGTATTAGAGACTCCATAAAGTAGTTGGAACTCCTAGAGCCACAAAGTTATGTGACTTATTGGATGAATTATGTTGGATCCCTAGAAGGGTAGTTGCACTACCTAAGTGACCACAAAGGTGGAAAAGGGGGTGAAAAAACCTTGGGTTGTGTAGGTTGCTGGGGGAGGATTGGTTATATGTTGAAATTTTGTTGGATTTTGGAACCTTGCCATATACTTGATTTATGTTGACTATGGACCATATTTATATTTACGTATCCTTTAGCCCTTGTGGAGTCATAACCCTAGCTTAGGGGTGACCCATTGCTAATTGGAGAAGTGTGGTCTATGGATGGGTAGAGAATATTATGTCTACAACCAAGTGGTGAAAATTATAATTAAGTGTTGTTATGACTATTTGCATGTTTTTTTTTGTGCTAATTACATATTTATATATGTTCATATGAGTCATACGTTTTCTACATATTTATTAGGATGTTATGGTCATGTTTATGTTACATTAAATGATTAATTGAATTTAGGCTTCCATAATGGACCATAACTATGGGACCTTACGCACCTTATTAGTAGATTTAGAACTTGGTTAGATTACCAGGATGTAATACATACTAGGAATTTGAGTTTTAAGTGTTACAAAGCTTAATGGGCATAATTAGTCATGGTATGAAAGCATTGTTGAACACAGGAAAAAGGAAATTTAAAAATTGGTGGTGTAGAGTTGTTGTAAAGTGGTAGTGTGGCTTATTTGGGTGGCTGGGAACACCATAGTGTTGTAGTAGAGCACCAAGTTAGAAGACTTGGGCTATATAGGCTAGAAAACAAAGGATGGTGCACATAATTTGTAAAGGTAGAATTTGAAAATGCATACAAATTGTTTGATAAACTTTCCTAGGTGAAACTCAAGAATTTGAACAGGAAGTATTAAGGAATTAAGTATACGAGACTCTAAAAAACAAAATTGATCTATTATTGGGAAAAAATTAGGTCATAATAAATGAAATTAGAATTTTTGTTCACAACCATGGTGAAAATATGTAAAAGCCCCAAAATATTCAGAGTTAATTTCTCAATGTCCTTCCATAGGAGCACAAAATGGGTTGGATTTTAAGTGAAAAGGTTGAACTGGATGTGAATATAGCCAAATTGAGCCAAAAAATATCAAATTATAGTTTTAATGGTGGCTTAAGAAAAAATTGGAAAATGGGCAAATTTTGGAATTGAGGGAAAATTTATGAAAAAATTGATATTTGGAGAATTTTCTATTCCTGGTGGCATGGAAGGGTAATATGGAGGCAATGTGGACAACACATATCAAATGACATGGAAATTCCATGGTGTTAGAGTTATAGATCATGTGGATGTGGGAGGATGGGTTAAGCACTAGCCCTCTATTTTCATATTAGTTATTTCCCCAAAAATGCATCTGGAAAATAATCAAAGTTCCAAAATTGTAGGATGTATAGTGCAAAGTGTAGAGGACTAAACCATGCAAAATATAGAATTCAAGATTCAAATATGCATAATACAAAATGTATATATGTTAATATGTGGAGTTGTGGAATGCAGAATCCAAAGATGTGGACATGTAGGATGCATGATGTAGAATGGGGGGATGCAAAGATGCAACATGTGGAATAAAAAGATGTTGAATGAAGAATACATAGATATGAAGATATGAAGACTTGGAATGTATAGATGAAGAATTCAAAATGCAAGTATTTGGAGATGTGAATATGCAAAATTAAGGATGCATAATGGCATAACATTGGCACAGTGACAAGGATCCCACATCTACATAGGTAGGGACTTAGATATAGCTAAATAAAAGGGAAGAAGATGAGGATTAAAGTGGAAAAGGGTGATACGACAATCCAAGTTGGCGTAGGTAGTAACATGGAATTTCCTTAGGGTGTTAGGTGGACTTAGATTCCATATTAATACCCTATTAGCATAACACATCAACAAAGTAGCATATAATTTTCTCATGTTTTTCAAGTTGTAAACTTTAGGAGACTTTATTAGTCACTAAACATCATTTTTTAAATAGTGTTGTAAACTAAGGGAAATATTTGTATCAATGGTACATAGATTCTCTGTTACTTAAAATGAGAGATTTCAATGAGATATTTCCAATGAGATAATATAAGTGCAAAATGGAGTTAGGGTGTTGAAGTAGAAGATAAATAAAACACCAATTCACTTCTAAGAGGAATAAATTATTTCTTACAGCTCAGAATGGGGAATAGAAGTAGTTAATGTAAATATATTAGACAAAAATGGTAAATCTAGTGAACCGTAATTGGAAGTTATACTTTTGAATCCTCAAGGACATAACAGAAATTTACATGTAGCATTACAGGGGAAAACGGGAAAAATAGGCCAAATGCCATCAATCCATACAATTTTTCTCTGGGGTCATATATATGAAAAGGAGAAATCAATAGAAAAATAGTGAAGATAAGAATCCAATTATCCACCCATAATTTTTAATTGTGAAGCAAATGTTGTCAATAAATTCAATGAATATCATTGATGTTTTATACGGAATTGAAGTATAGGCATAACAGAGTAGGTTCAACATGAAGATGGTGGATATGACAGATGTAAATGGTTCCTATATCTATGAATAAGAAGGTAGGAAAAGGAATACTAACCATGGGAAATACTGAAACAAAATCAAATGCACATAGAGAGGGTAGATCAAAAAACATAGAACTCGTAAAGATAATGAGTATCTCCAGATGGAGGTGCTTAGCTACAAGGATGATAACGAAAGGTTGATCAGAGCTCAAGAAGAGAAAAATCATATTAATACTTAGATAATCAAAATTATAAATCAATTACAAAACTATATAAACAAGGGATTAGATTCAAGGAATGAAGGGGAACACAAATCTCAGGTCAAGGAGGATGATGCCAAAGGTTCAAGAAATTATAGGAGTGGAAGTAGGCACCAACACCCCTTGCCAAGACATTAAAACAAGTGGGATTACTTTTCCTTTGAGACAAAAAGTAGCCCAAGGATATCACTAATTAGACATCATAAAAGGAGTTTTGATATGAGTGACTCTTTTGATAGCTATCCTAACATGGTGAGGAAGGTGAAGCTTGATTTATAAGGATGAAGAAATGGATTCAAATATATAATTATTCATCTAATTTGGAGGCTAGAGATGAAATTTACCATTTGTTAGGTAAAGCATCAACATGGTTTGACTAGATCAAACACTTGGCTGGGAAGAGGATCACATGGAAGTAATTCAGGATATGGTTTTAGAAAAAGTATGTGCCTTAACATTGTTATGATAGTAATATGCATGAATTATTTGAACTCAATATTGGAAGAATGATAATGGAGGAGTACGAAATAAATTTCATTGAACTATTGATTTATGTTAGTTTCATCAAGGATGATAAAGTCAAAATATAGAGGTTCCTGACTAGATTTCTTTCTTTTTAGAATGGCAAGATTAAGTTCGATGAAACTAAGACCCTAAATGAAGATATAAGAAAGGAACATTATATCTATGAATGTACAAAAAGTAGGCCAATTTTTTATAATTATTGATATGACAAGACGAAGGCCAATATGCACCATAGGAAAAAGGAATATAATCCTTCGATTTATAGGAAAGACTCTCAGGTGAATCAACAAGTTCAATCATCCCAAAATGATCCAAAGAAATAAAATTCATTTAGGGAAAAGACCAGTATATTATCCCATCATATGCTGGGATGTGAGGGAGATTATAAGTACAAATTCTAGGGGAAATTTTAGGGGCTAAATTTCACAAATGGAATAATTTTCTATGTTTTTTTTTTTCCATTTTTTCCTAGTTTATTTTTTCTCAAAATGATTCACCCAGATTTTATACGATAAAATTATTTTACTTGAAAAATCACAATTTTTTTTAGATACTACATAAAATATTTGAAACTTGAATATTTTTACAAAAATATCACCAAACATTTTAAAATCTACCTATTACGGACTAGTCAAATTTACTAAGGTTTCCAAACTTTCAAATAATTTTACATGAAAAATTCCCTGACAAATACTAACCTAACAAATGATATAAAGTGAGGATTGTCCACAAAAAATTGGGGGATGATATAGTGGAGGACATGAGAACAATCATGCCAAGAATTTATGTATCCATGGACAACAAACATGCGTAACATCAAGCTCATGTGATAGAGGTATAAGGTAAGAATAAAAACAAACCCATATCCATGATAATTGATTTTGGAGGTATCGAGATTCATGTAAATCTTAAACTTTTGGAAAGATTTCATTTGATGAGAAACAAGCATGAAATATTTGGTTGGTTCAACTAGATACAACTAAGGGGGGACTAAATGAATTGGTAAAAGAATGTATTTTTTAATTGAAATAAATGGCTTGAGAACAAAGGCAAACATGGATACCATACCTTTGGGCTCATATAATTTCCTAATTGGTATGGATTGGTTGGATAAGCACCACAATATACTAGATTGTTATAACAAGGAATTCAGATAGCTTGATGAGGAAAAGAAACAAAGAGAAGTGTGAGGAATTCCATGGATTGTTTCCTTAAGGGACATATCAACCATGCAATTAAAGAAGAGATCTAGAATGGGATGCCAAATTTATGCAGCACACATGGAGGAGGGAACACAATATAACCATTTGGTGCTACAATAATATTCGGATGTGTTTAGTGAAATCCATGGTTTGTCACTTAAGAGGGATATTATTTTTTCCATAAAATTGGTGCTTGGAGTTTCGTTATAGTAAAAGAAACCTTATAGAATGAGCATACAATATCTTAGATAATTGCAAATGTAGCTTAAAGAGATTTTGAATTGTAACACCCTCCTCCCACATCTACCCAAGCAACCAGTGAGCCGAGGTAAACATGTGATGAGAGGCCACTATGATATGATTTGACCTCCTAAGTCATGCTAAGGAAGTGGAACTGACGAAAACACACTGTACAGACATTAATCATCAGCTACAAGACCCTTAGGAAACTATCCAATACTTTAGACAATTTTCCTTGGGGTCCCAATGATCTTTTGGATAATTTAAGGCTCAGTCACTCCTATGCTATAGGCATGAGTGCAACCAACAACCTAAATTCACTCTCACGGGCATGCTTACCAGTGACCAACAACCAAATTATCAATGCTATGCTAGAGACTCCAAGATTTGAGCCACCTTTTAAGGCCCAAAGCCTAGGTCACTAACTAGAATTGAACCATCTCTTCAGATTAGTAAAATAACATGGAAATGATAATCACAAATCAAATACATGTTCAAGATCTTGATTGGATGCCTACTCGCCATGACAGGCATTTCGTCAAACATGTTGCAAATATGTAATCTACAGGTGTAAGTAAACTTCTGAGGATAAGGGTCTCATACTTAGCTAATAATCACTAAGAACCATTGATTCCTCAACATATCAACTACCATTCCATCCATTAGATCATGGATACATTGATCATTCAATTACAAGTGAAAACATGAGGAAATCCATACATGGTTGTTGTCATAAAACACACACAAAACCAAAAAAATAGCAATAGTTTTACTCATGAAATTATAGTCATATAAATCACATACAATCCATCAAAATGCTCTTAGAAATACCAGGATAAATAACCTTTGATTAATGATGCAAAATCCAAACCTAGGATGGGACTTCCACATTCCACCTGACCATAGAATGGGTAAGCCAAATCTCTCTTCAGCCATTCACCCCTGTGCCATATTCCAAGTATGAATGTGGGATCTCATAGAACACATCAACCAAAACTCATCCAAGGCTTCTAAAGGCCATCCACCTCAAGCCATCAAACAGTGATTCGAACTCATGGTGGGAAATAACAAAACCACCATCAAATTGGTCTACATCCAAAACTTCCAAGGCTTGTAGAGTGTTTCTTCCAACCAAGCCTTCCAGGACTAGTAACTCAACCCACAACTTTCATTGGGCTTCGAGGACTAGTAGCTCAACCCAAAGCTCTCGTTGGGATTCCAAAGAGTTTGTCCAACCAAGGCTTGCGGGACTAGTAACTCAACCCACCAAGGGCTTCCAGAGCATTTGTCCAAATAAAGCTTTGAGGACTAGTAACTCTGTTAGGATATTCCGACACATAGGAAATAGTTAAGTATAACTTGGTCTAGTGTAGATTAGGTAAAGTGTGTTTCTTTACTATGTACTTTTGTAACTTACAATTTGACGGTCACGATATGTAGTGATCTAATGGTTCATTCTCTCCTCGGTATTACTGACACTTGATCCGTGGCTTAACACCCGATTGGTCCATGATCTCTATTTAAAGAGCATGGAGGGTCATTTGTAGGGTAACCATTCATGAAAGAATCTTATGTAAATTTTCATTATTTTATTAATAAATTGCCTGAAGTGGCAATGTTGGCTCAGGCCGTGGATTATTTCCCTCTTTGAGGGTTTTAACCATGTCAAGAATACCGGTGTCTTGATTTGTGATCTGTATGTGAGCGGTGTCCTTTGGTGTTCTATCTGAGGAACTTACCCTGTAAATTCTTGCAAACTCAATCCAAGTTGTTACAGGGCTTCCAGAGAATTTTTCCAACTAAGGATTCCATGAACTAATAACTCAACCCAAGCTAAGGAAATATGAGAACCAACCAAAAACAAACAATGAAAGTAAACCCACAATCACCGTGGCTATCCAGGAAATGGCAAGGCTAGGAAATCCACTATCAATCTAGGCAATCCTCCATGCCAATGATAGATCATAACCAGCAAACCACATGCATGTGCCATGCATGCCAAAACTAGTGAAGGAAACATACATGCAACTCGGTACCTGCAAGAAAATCTGATGTAGTTGTTGATCCTAATGCCTTCTTGTGCTTTCCTACTCTTCCTCTTCCTTCTTGATCCAAAAATCCAAGTATGCAATACCCACCAAGAGTGCTCCAAGAAAACTCTAAGTCTCCAAGAGTATGAGAGAGAGAGAGAGAGAATAATGAGAGAGCTCCAAAACTTAATTGAAAAAAGGTTACCAATTGATCCTATGAAGCCTTTTTATGAATGGGGCCTCTATTTTCTTCATTTTCCCATCATTTTCTTCCCCACATGCAACCTATGACCTTTCACCTTCCTTTTCTCCTAATTTTCATTATTTTCATAAATAAATGTGCCAAAATGCAATTTGTCCTTTCCAAAGCCTTATCCATTGCCTTTGCGAATTTCTTTAGCCATAAACAATCACAAGTGATTCCCATCACTAGGATTATGCCCATTATTCAGCTTGGTATAAGTGTCCCATCATATGTGGTTATTATTTTACCTTTATTTACTTTTATTACATGGAATTTTAACTAGGGTTGTTACAAAACCCTCCCCCTCAGGGGAACACCATCCTTAGTGTTCAACAACACCTATAACCAAAAAACTACTATAAGAAAAAAATATATTGTCGATGGAGCTTTATAACTTAGCTCGATGTGGTATTTACAATGATCAACCCTGCTAGAAAACAAAACAACATAACAACATAATAACATGAAACAACATACCACATAGTGGAGCTTTATAAGATTGCTCATGGAGGTATTTACATCCATATACATATGTACATAAACCAACATCATCAAAACATATGCCAAAGCATATACCACAACATATACCAAAATCACACCAAAATACCAAGCCAAAACTACTTTGCCTCAACTGACAAACAAGGAAGGATACATAGCCAACATCTGATCTTCCATCTCCCATGTTGCTTCATCGGGCCCAAAGTGCTTCCCTTGCACCTTAACTTGCTTGATTTCTCAATTCCCAAGCATGAGCACCTTTTCTTGCAATATACAGTGAGGCTCTAGCTGGAATTCTTCATCTAGTTCCACTTGCAATATAGACCAATCAATCACATGATCAACATCCTTAACATACTTCTTAAGCAAAGATACAAGGAAAATGATGCAGGAGCATTCAGCTCAGCAATTTCATTATATTCTAGTTAACTTAGGAGTTTTGTGTTTTTAAGGAAGTTGGATTCCTATGTATCAAATTAATGTAATTATTAATGTTTTGAGTGATTGGAATAGGAATTAATTAGATATTGTGAGGATATCTGTAAATTCTCTTGAATTTAAGAGAACATGAGTGATGATGAGTGATTAGTGGGGATTGAGAGATTTGGAAATCAATTGTAAGTCTTAGATTAGGAATTGGTTTTGTGATTTGTGGAACTAGAGAGGATTCTTAGGGATTACTGGAGTCAAAAGTTGACTTAGAGGATATTTAGGAATAAGTTTAGCAGATTAAGGATCTTAACCAGAATTGGTTAACAAACTTTTTGTATAAATGTAATCCTAAAAGGCATAGAGTCAATCAATTAATTAAGCCTACGAGCAGGAAAGGAAAGGCCATTGATATAGAAAATTGGGTCGAGAAAGAAATCCCTATGTAGATGTTTGTTTATTAATATAGGTAACTCAATTTATGAGTTTGTGTGGTGTGTATTGAGTAATGGAATTATAGATTGTGTGTGGACTAGAGTAATTTTGCGTAACATAGGTTGCAGGTGTGTAGAATCAAAGAAGAAGTGCAGAGAAGAGTGTTATAGTTTTACACACAAATATTATTGAAGAAAACCTTCAATGTTACAGTGAAGGTATAACTGTAAGGTTTCCTAAACCTTAAGGACTTATGAAGGAAGTGTAAGGCACAAAGAAATGAAGTAACACAGTGGAGATCAAGATTAGAACAAGTGAAGATCGAAATGCGAGAACAAATACATAGGCAGAAATCTGAATGAATAGGCTATTACACAGTAAGAAACAAAAGAATGTAACAGTGCATAGGAACCGTTGGATTAGTCAGATATATGAACGAGAGTGAGGAGATAGATGACTAAGATTAAGTCACACAAGATAAAGTCAAGAAGATGAATGTTGGAGATTGAAACCACATGCAGAATAGTGGAGTGGTCTTCATAAGTGGTAAGCAGTTTCTCACGCACCCTAAAAGTGGAAAGCAGTATTATAAAATTTCACGTGATTACCCCTAGTGGCCGACATGTAGCACAAGAAAAAATACTTTTCTCGTGCACTCTCAATCTGATATTGGTCATGCAAGTACCTACGCGAGATTACGCGATAGCCGTTGGATCGAGCAGGATTGTCCAACGATGGAGATCGGCCAAGCTAGTGTTAAGTAAACTTGACTCAGATAGAGTCAAAGGAGGTTAAACAGTGATGGTTTTGGGGCACATGGTATTGTTCACCCATGGTATTTTTCCCGTGGTATTATACGTAATGGAGCCTATAAAAGGCTGGAAGGACTTCATTGTAATGCAAGGGCTTGGAGGTGAGCGATGAAGGTTCACTTGGCCGGATTGGCCAGGGTTTTGGCCCAGGATAATGAAATTTCATTATGATCGGGTTTTTCCCCAGATTTGGGGTTTTCCCAAATAAACATGTGTGTTTATGTGTTTATGGTTGTTGCTGGTTATTTTTATATTTGTTTTTCTCTCAATAATTATTTGTGTTCTCGGGTAAATTTCTTAACAATTGGTATCAGAGCCAAAGGTTGTGTATTGGCTTCAGAAAAATGCTTTTGTTGCCAAGGGTTATTTAGCCTGGTAGACATAGAAAGGATTGATGCATCATTTGTTCGCAAATCTAATCTAAATGCAGCCAAAACAAGGTTCTACAAAGGTAGATAGATGAAGGCGAGGAAGCTACAATCCGTAGCAGCCATGAAAGAGTTGTTGCAGGCGAAGAGACCGGAGGTAGAGGATCAGGAGGAGGAGGAGCAGTTGTTGTTGTGGGATACTTCAGTAGCAATAGAGAGAGCTCAGAGCAGATCTATGTCTCGGCGAGGTCGTAAGTGAGAAAGGTTAAGTGGCATGGAAGAGAATGCTGATGCCATGGATATAGATCAACCAAACAAGAAGCATCACATGTTCAAGGCCTCCTAGTGAAGTCACCCCAGGTGAGGGTTTCAAGGATTCATCTCAGAATTTAAAGGCAGTTAAACTCAGCAAGAAAGCAACAAAGAAACAAATCAAGGATGCCTGCAATTGAGAGAAGATGGGTCAGAATAACAGTAGCAATAAACAAAAATAAAATAAAATTAATGAAGTCAAAAGTATTACATGTAAATGGGCATACTACTGTAAGACCTGGTAAGGCATGTGTACCCATGGGTAATCACCAATAAAGTCTAGGTTAGACCTAGGTGATAGGGGCGATGCCGGGTTAACAATACCCCGGGTAAAAACTCTGAGGGGGATAAGAGCTAGAGTGATTGGGATTGTCTCACTTAGCAGGTCAAGTCAAGTTTAAGGGGGGAATTGTTAAGTAAACTTGACTCAGATAGAGTCAAAGGAGGTTAAACAGTGATGGTTTTGGGGCACATGGTATTGTGCACTCGTGGTATTATGCCCGTGGTATTATATGTAATGGAGCCTATAAAAGGCTGGAAGGACTTCATTGTAATGCAAGGGCTTGGAGGTGAGCGATGAAGGTTCACTTGGCCGGATTGGCCAGGGTTTTGGCCAAGGATAATGAAATTTCATTATGAATGGGTTTTTCCACATATTTGGGGTTTTCCCAAATAAACATGTGTGTTTATGTGTTTATGGTTGCTGCTGGTTATTTTTATATTTGTTTTTCTCTCAGTAATTATTTGTGTTCTCGGGTAAATTTCTTAACAGCTAGTTGGCAAGCGGGTGACGCAATAGCCATTGGATGAAGCGAGACAGATCAACTGTAGAGATCGACTAAGCTAGTTAGTGATCTAGTGACATGATATAGTCAGATTGAGGAATGAGATTAATGGCAGAGATTTAATGCGCTAAAGAGAGCGTCAATATATGTGCAAAAGTTTGAGGAATGGTGGAAAGGTAAGGTTTTAAGTATGGATTATGAATATTTCTATATGGGAATTATAATAGAAATAAGCGGGATTAAGGTTTAATGGTAAAGTTTGATAGCTTCCGCTTAAATATTCAATTAAAATACTAAACTTTGGTTTAAGAGGGTTTCACCATTGATATTAGTGTTCATCTTGGGGCATGGCAAACACATAGTGTGACATGCAATTTTATTTGCATATTGTGGGTATATGTGGCTTAGGTTGCACCATTAGGGTATTTTCAGCTTAGGTTGGCATCATTTGGTATTAGAGCAGAACAAAGAAATTCATGTAAGAATTATTTGAGAAAACTAAGAAAAGAGTTATGTTTTTAAGGTGTGCATGCAGGCAAGAGGAGATTAGATTTTAAATATGACAAATAGTAGGCACACAAAGATAAAGTGTAGCAAAATTTGTAGATGCAAAGAGACAAAGAACAATCCATTCAAAGTGCAGGTGAATGGTAGAACAATATCATGTAGAGGTATTGAAGGTAGCGACATAAGAAGGTGAGAAGATTGTATCAACCTAGGGCAAGGAGTGCTCATATGGTTCCAAAGGAGAGAACCAGAGGGATGCCAAAAGACTAAGCTCATAGGAGAGGAGCTTAGTGAGGTATCATGTAGCAATGGGGCCTTGTTACTGTAGAGTATTTTTTGCAGTTCACAGAAATATCATAAAGGAAATTCCACAGAGGATGTGGGTAGAATTGCTAATGGATGAAGAAAGCTAGTAAGAATTTTTTAGTGAAAGAAGAGGTGGTAGAACCTAGTATTTCATTGTGATTGAAATACAAGGATACAGTTGTGTTCTTAAACAATGCAGATGAATTGAAGCCTAGAAGGAGCAAAGAGAAGTGCACAAAGAGGTTCCAGAGAATATAGAACCAAGTGCTTGCCAAAAGACCAAGTACAGAGGAAATCTTGGTGAGGTAAGCGGTGGTAGGGAGAACTTGTTGTTGCAAAGGCTTTAATGCAGCTCATAGTAAGTGAGTGAGAATTCATGAAGATAGAGAAGGATATGATTATTGATAGTCATAACAGAGATAACAGAGGTTCTAAGGAAGACCACAGTAGAAGAGAATGTTGAAAATAGAAACAAGAAATGCTAAATATAGAAATGCTAAAAATAGCGTTGCTATAAATAACATTTCGGGATACATTCCAATTTTAGTTAGTCCCTGAACTAAAATTGAGAATTAAAATTTGAATTTGATTTTAGAAGTTGTTTGAAAAATAATTAATTAATTCATCTTGAGTTAATTAGTTGGAGAAAATTAAACATGAAGTCTATGTGAAGACATGCAACAGTTTCCCCTTTGATTGAGGAAGTTATCCCTTGATTAAGGAGATCAGGATGAGTTGTAATTAGTTAGCTCAGTTAATTGAGTTAAGTCTAGTTAGATTAGTTCCAACAGTTTGTTAAACTGATTGTGAGTTTAGTTAGTTAATGCATGCATGCATGTAACTACTCCACTTCAGATAACTGAATATTCTCTCATAAATAAATCATGCATGTCAGTTCAGTCAGAGACCTAGTTGAGATCAGATGATGGGACAGTGTACTATCAGTTGCAAGAATATTCCTTTGAGGATATCTCTTGCATGCAAAAGGGATTCATTCCTTGGAGATTGCACAGTTACTTCTGAGTTTGGTGAGTTGTGTGAGAGGTCAATTCACAAAGGTGGTAGCCAGAGGACCCAAGAGAAACTGCATGAGGAAATAGGAGGCTTGGAGGACTAAGGGAAGGCATATGTTGTGTCTATTTAGTCTATGAGCAACATTGAGGGATTGTACTAAGAGCTGGATAGCTTGTGAGCTAAAGTTTTGTGTAATTCAAACATATTTCCACTCGTATGATAATACAGAGATTGAGGTTTTTAGTTGAGGCTTTCCCCAGAGTATTCTTCTGTGTTCATGTGTGATTGATTTCTCATTCTCTATTATATGTGTTCTATTTGATCTTACTCAAAATCAATTAAGCTTCCGCAGGTTTGTTTATAGAAGTAGATCAAGTATTTTGCTTTAATATATTGCATTATCTGGTGATCTATAGTGGGAAATTCTACATGGTATCAAAGAAAAGGTGATCAAAGCAAAGAACAGTATACAAAGAAGGGAGAAGTTCAAAGTTTGAAGTTCTTGATTATAGAATTTGAATTCTTGTCACATCTCAAATTTCACCAATGGAGTTCAACGGTTTGAGACTCGAGTATGCCCTTGATGGCAGCTCAAATTATATAGCCTGGAAGGATCACATGGAAGCCGTATTAGAGGACAATGGTTTGAAGGACTTCATTGATCAAGAAGTCCCAAGCTAGTAGCTGCTAATTCCCAAGAATTGGCAGAATGGAAGAAATGTGTGGCTAGAGCGAGGATAATCCTTCTCGAGGGAGTTCGAGACCACATAGTCTCGAGTCTCCATGGGAAGTGTTAGAATCGGTCTAGTTATCCCTCCGTCAGAGATCAAAGCTCTTTCTGCATTTCATGTTTAGGTGTCCCATCAGTTTTGATCAGTTGCATTTCGTTAGGCATGCCATAACTCTGATGGAATGGTTCGTGTCACTCATTCCCCTCATGCATGGCACTACTGGTTCGAGTCTAGTCATAAAGCTTCAAAGGTCATTATTTCAAAATTTTAGGTCTTAGGTCTAGGGTTGGGTCATTTTGTGTTGCAAAGTCCAAAAAGACCAGCAAGCCAGAGGGATGTCTTTGATAGATAGTCACGTCAATAATTTTCATCATTGTACAGATAAAGTATGACTTCTCTTCAAAACTCTATTTTGAAGATAAGTCGTCATCTCATTTTTGTAAAAAAAATTCAAAAATTTCAATCCTTGAAACGTCCAAGCGCAGCCTTGGTTCTCCTTTGCCAGAGCATATCACAGCTATCCTGCAAAAAATTATCAAAGAAAATCATTATTTCAACCAAATTTAAGGAGGAAACCAAAAAGGTCAGAGTCTATTAATTCTGAAAAAGTGTCAACGACAAAACATAAGAAAATGGGTTATGGACCAAACAAAAATCAAAAGGGAGTCTATATGAAGATATTTCACATCATTTTCAACCCATTCCACATTCCAAGAGTGAAGAGCATCGTCCCAAAGTGATCTTGTGAGTTTGTATGCAAATTGGAGCATTTCCAGGGTGCGCGGCGCATCAGGTTGGGCGCGCGGCGCATCAGAGGCGCGCGGCATGTTGCGTGAGGTACGCGGCGCACTGGGGTTTAAGCCCAAACTTGGTTCGGAAAAACACCAAAACGCCTCCTCTCAAGCACAAATTCACAGAAATTTGAATTCAACCACACTACAAAAGAGCAGTCCAACACAGTTCTTTCACCGACATCTATTTCTCCAAGGCAGTGGTGTAACAAAAATTATGTCATTCGGTCATTCATCCGATTATGAAGTGGAAACCCAAAGTGACTCACCCTTGGAAGGACATGCACTCATGAGGCTTCATAGAGGTGGCATACCTATCATTACTTGTCTCGTAACTTGGTGTACAAAGCGAGAATCGGGAGTTTGAAAGCAAAAGTAAAGAGAGCATCAAGGAGGCAAAAAGTGGATGAAGGACTCTAGATTTTGGCTGAGGCATCCTTGGCTCATCATTGCCCTTGATGAAGAACCTTCAGCCCAAATTTCAAGGAATTTGGAGAAAATTTTGTCATTTTGAAATTTTTGGCTTGCAAAACAGGTTTTTCAGCTCAACGCGTAGCGCACCGAACACGACCCATAAGATTGGGAGGTCCAAATCACAAATGGCTTGTAGTTTTGGTTTTTTCATGATGAATTATACATCCTCAGCTATTTCCAAAGCATTTCATTAAGTTCTGGGTGACCAAAAGGCTCAAAAACATCATGAAAATCACCTTTCTGCCACCTTTTGCACCAGCAGGAAGTACTTCCGGGAGAATGCACGTTTGGAGGGGCAAATTGACACCAAACTGGAAAATTCCACTTGGGTTGGAAA
>APFE030613168.1:0-18826 GCA_000404065.3 Pinus taeda | reverse complement strand
AAGAGGTAAGAAAGGGGTTAGGATGGATATATGATGTAATTTCTCAATCATTTTCAGGGGTTGGAGAGGTTGGACTCTTGGGAATAGCTTGACACTCTATTGTACATATTTTATCTGCATTTTTGGCAAAGGAAGACCAGGGTTTTGCAGCACTATTTGGGATTCATGTAGCTTTATGTGTTGATGGTGTGCTTCTTTCAGTATTTGTAAGTTTTTTATGTGCATCTCTTTCCTTCTCTTATCTTCTGCAATTAAACAAATGAAGTGTTAAGGTAGAATCCATAATTTGCTATGCTCTGCCTTTACGTTTGTTTGATTTTCCATGTTTTCATCTGTTTAGGGAGAATCCTTGAAAGTTTCTTGCTCTCCTTAACCTCTCACCAGTCTTATCTATCCATTCATTCTCTTTAAATGCATCAAAACAATCGCCTATCTTTCCCCAAGTAGACCTCTGCAAAACCTGTGCCTCATCCCCACACCCAAAATTGCCTTTCCCTTGAATTCAACAAAACTTCAAAAAATCAATTTCAAAGTCCTTGTACTTCATACCTAGCCTAAAATTAGTCATCAATTCAGTCATCTCGACCTCATTGATTACCTTTTTCCAAGATTGACTCGGAGAGAGCCCTCTCCTGTCCTCGTAGGGCTAGCTACGAGGCTGAGCGTGGTTTGATGTAGCCTTGAGTTTTACCTTATTTCAGCCTAAGGTAGATTTGAGCGCTAACATAGTGGTGACCATACTGGGGAAGAAATCTAAATGGTTTGCTCGCTGATGAGTTTGTTTCACAAGTCTTAGATGGAGTCTAAAGTCACGCCAGGTAACTTTCGAAACACTCTTGCTATGCATAAGCGGAAGTATATAAATGCTGCTTCAGTCGATCTCCGGTTAGCTTGTGAATACTTGATTTGCAAATCACCCCAGTACTTTTGTTCATTCTAGACCTTTAGATGATTGAGTCTAGAAATCGATTGGCTGAATTATTTCAATTATTTTGATCTTCTGATAAACACACTGGCTTCAAAAAGACATACAAGAGCTAATCTAGATCCGAATCCACCTCCTATTTACGAAAATCCAAACTTGATTCGAAAACTCCTCCGTCAAGAAAGCTCGGCGACTCCCGTGATTAAATCCCATTCATGTCCTGCAATTTTTGAACACCTTGAAGAACTTGCTTTTGATGAAAAGTTTGAATTGTCATTGTTTAAAACCAAGTTTGAAAACACTCTTGATTCTATAGTTCCAAATCCTGATTTTGCTGCAGCTCTTGAATTTGAAAAACACAATAAATTAATTGACAATTTTATCTTGAGGCACCTTCAGACCGACATCGAACCTGCAAATCTTGCTGATTTCTTAGAAGTTGTATCTGCAAATATTGGATCTACTATCACGGCATCCACCTCTAGAATTCCTACTGAACCGCCTTTCATTCCCACCATTCCTGTGCAACCTATAATTACTTATTCATAATCTGCAGCCAATTCCCCCCCTTCATCCTACATTGCTTCTCCTCCGCATACACCTCCGCATACTCCTCATACGGCAACTACACTCCACCAACAACCCCTAGACTAAATCCAACTAGAGTAATGGCTGCTCGTTTTGCACCTCTTGCTTTACCTCAGCAATTGCATGATATGCCCGCGGATTATCAAAGTAAGATTCCTATATTTGATGGCACTCCTCAAAGTGTGTCTGCTCAACACCACATAGACAAAATGGCAAATTTTTGTGATTTATATGAGATTGATGAAGAGGATGTAACTATGCAATTGTTTGTGCAAACATTCGGAGGAGAGGTAAGAAAATGGTTCAGAGGTTTGGGAGCTAGAAGTATACCTACATTGGTTGAACTTCATAAACAGTTTCTAGATCATTGGGAACTCAGAAAAGATCCGCTTCGGATCAATGCCGAGTACAATAATATCAAACGCAATCATGGTGAGTCTGTCCAAGACTACATTATCAGATTTAATATAGTTTATAATGTTATTCCGAATGATTTAAGACCATCTAAAATCAGCCCTTCTTAAATTCCCGGATGGTTTTGATCCGGAGATGGCTTATTCATTACGGGATAGAGATCCGCCTACTTTAGAAGATATGCAAAAGATCATCATTAGTGTTGAGGCAAATCTGAATGACAAGAGAGCACAGTTGAAAGCAGAGAAAAGAGTAGCTATAAAGGAAGAATCTACATCAGAACCACCTTGGCTTCGTGAGATGGAAAAAATGTTCAAAAGAATGAACCTTGACAAATCAGAGCCGCAGATTCGTAATCCAAATTACCGTGGCCAGCAACAACCTCAGTTCAGAATTAAGCAGCGTGAACAAAGAGCATAAGAGCCCGCAGCCCAGCAACAGATCAAGACTCCTCTTTTGCAAAATTTTGTGAGTCAAGATTCAGATAACGATGCTGATGTAGTGGGGGACCAAAATCACTTCTTTACTCCTGATGATCTGCCCATTTACATCACTGAAGAAGAAGAGTATGGAGAAAGTTCAGGCGCCCAGAAAGATGAAGATTTTATCTTAGCTAATGATGCAGATTTAGATGATTACCAAAGAGGATATTTGAATGCCTTGTCCACTCAACAGAAGCAGTATTCATTGAGAAACCGAGATGTGACCATCAATCCAATTCAGAAAAGAAAAGAAGCTACAGCACCAAAGACAGATTCACCGATCCCACAGAAGAAAGGAAAGGAGACAATTGATCCCACAACTAGTAAGATATCATCAGCAGAAAGGACAAATCAGGCAAGTATAATCAAGGATAAGAAAGAAGTTCCAGTCAAAGAAGTCTAAAAAGTTTCAGCATTTAGTTTGGAAAATGAAATTTCCAAATTAAAAGTATCTATTCCTTTGACTGAAATCATGAAAAACAGCAGCTACCGACGTCAAGTCTCTAAAATTCTGAATTTTGATCCCATGTTTGACACGGTGAACGTTGAAGATGATCAGCCAGAATTGATATTTGGGCCAGCATTGGATGGTGAGTCCCTTGATAGTGATGTTCCTCCCTTTTATATCAGTTTGGGATTGCATGAATATGTTTTGCACAATGCTATGTTCGATTCGGGTGCTTCGCACAATTTGATGCCAAAGGCGATCATGGAGAAGCTGGGGTTAGACATTACAAGGAAATATCATGATTTGTATTCATTTGATTCCAGCTGTGTGAGATGTATCAGGCTCATCAAAGATTTGGTTGTTAGCTTAGACCAAATTCCAACTAAGAATGTCTTGATGGATGTGGTTGTGGCGGACATTCCTCCACGTTTTGGTATGCTACTTTCAAGATCTTGGGGGGCTAAGTTAAAGGGTACTCTACAGTTGGATTTCTCTTATGCAACAATTCTAGTCTTTGGTCAAATGAGAAAGCTATATCGAGAGCGAAAGATGAAATACATGATAACTAGCAAAGAGAAGCCAATCAATCATCCTGTAAATTATGTACATACAGATTTGGAATCGTTTGTTTTGTTTGTTGATAGTTTTAATGAGCTAGATAGTCAGTTAGTTCAGGCGGAAGATATACCAGAGATCACTGAGAATTTTAGAGAGGTTCTGCATAAAGAAAGAAGAGAAAAGCAAACTATCCTGGAGCAATCAGCTAAAGAAAATGAGCAGCAAACAGAAAAATCAGAGCTTGTACAATTTCAACACTTGGAGGAGGATGAAGATGGTCTTTGGACCATGGATTTTGATGGCGCAATAGGTAGTGATGGTGTTGGTATTGGTGTGTGGATTCGCAGCCCCTTTTCCACTCAAGACAAAGTTCCAAGCAAGGTGAGAGTGTGTTCCTATAAACTAGCATTTGACTGTTGTAATAATGAAGTGGAATATGAGGCTCTCATTGCTGGCCTTAAGATTCTTAGAAAGCTGAAAGCGAAGAAGATTGCAGTCTATGGTGATTCCGAGTTGGTGATAAAGCAAGTTAAGGGTGAGTTTCAAGCCAAGCATCCTCGCATGAGGGCATATCGAAATGCAGTCTTAGATATTTTGAAGTTATTTTCTGATCATACCTTGACATGTGTGCCTCGCATACAAAATGGTGTTGCTAATGGACTTGCTAAGGCAGCAAGCAATTTAAAAATTCTGATGAATTCTAACAACAAGTTTGAGATTCATGTGAAACACCGTCCCACCATTCCAGACAATCAGCGATGTTGGAAAGTCTTTCAAGATGATGAAGAGATTAATCAGTTTCTGCAAAATAAGGGTAAGTTCAAAGATACCTCCATAGATACAGAACATGATGATGGTAGTGATAATATACAAGTAAATCAAATGGAAGTGTTGCAACTTAAAGATAACATTATTCCTAAGGGATTGATTCCTTTAGAGGAGTTGTTTGACCAAGACGATGTGGCCCACAAACCGACATTGAGACCAACTGAAAAAGGTGTTGAAGAGGTAAACATTGGGACAGATGAGAATCCCAAGATGGTAAAGCTATCAAAGTCATTGTCACCAAAGGTAAAAGCAGAATATGTGAAATTGTTGTCTTTATTTTCTGATGTTTTTGCATGGGATTACTCAGATTTAAAAACATATGACACAAATAGCATTCAGCATACTATTCCTATTAAGTCAAATCAGAAGCCTTTTTGTCAAAAGTTGAGGAGAATCAATCCGAAGTTGCTACCATCAATTGAAAAAGAGGTAAACAGATTGTATAAGTTAGGAATCATTATGCCTATCCGATTTTCAGATTGGATATCAAACTTGGTGCCCGTAAGAAAGAAAACAGGTGAGATCCGTTTATGTATTGACTTCAAAAATTTGAATAAGGTGTCCTTAAAAGACAATTATCCGCTGCCCAAAATGGACCATATATTGCAGCAAGTAGTTGGAGAATCAAGGATGTCACTACTCGACGGCTATTCAGGATACAATCAGATTTTAGTGCATGAAGATGACCGTGACAAAGCCGTGTTCACCACTCCATGGGGAACGTTTCATTATGCAAAGATGCCGTTTGGTTTGAAAAACGCAGGAGCCACCTTTTAGTGTGCAATGGACATGGCTTTCGCCAATGAGAAAGATGTATTTTTAGTTGTTTATCTTGATGACTTAACTGTGTTTTCAAATTCTGATCAGGAACATTTGTATCATTTGAAAATTGTCTTCCAAAAGTGCAGAAAATATGGCATTTCGCTGAATCTGAAAAAGAGTCTTTTTGTCGTGGATGAGGGCAAACTTCTTGGCCACATCATATCTAAAGATGGCATCCGTGTTGACCCTGCACGTGTTGAAGCCATTAAGCAAATTGAACAGCCTCGGAACAAGAAAGAAATACAATCCTTTAATGGTAAATTGAATTTTTTGCATCGCTTCATTCCAAATCTAGCGGAGCATCTTAGAGAAATCACGAGCATGCTGAAAAAGGACAGTCAGATAAAGTGGACCGAAGAGGCAATAAAGTCATTCAATTTAGTGAAGTTAACTCTTTCTTCAGCTCCTATTTTGATCAGCCCAGACTACATGCATGATTTTATTTTGTTCTCATTTGCTTCTGAGCACACTTTGGCAGCTGTATTAATGCAGAAGAGGGAAGGAGTTGAAAAGCCCATTGCTTTTTTCAGTCGGATTATAAGAGATGGAACATTGAAATATAACATTATTGAGAAGCAAGCACATGCACTTGTAAAGGCCTTGAAATATTTCCGTGTGTATATATTGCATTCCCATATTCTAGCTTATGTTCCTAATGCAGCAGTTAAAGATATTTTAGTACAGGCAGATCCAGAAGGCAAACGGGGTAAGTGGATTGTTGCGTTGTTAGAGTATGATGTAGAGATTAGACCCACCAAGCTGATCAAAGGTCAAGGACTCGCCAAGTTAATGGCTGAAATGAATTTGCAAATTCTAGACATAATTTGATTGCTGCCATGTCCGATGAAGATGAGGAGAATTCATTCGTTCAACTATTTGAAATGTTTCTTTCCTCTCCTTGGTACGCTAACATTTTATATGTACTTCAGCATTTGTCTTCACCTCCCGAAATGCCTAGAAACATAGGTAGAACATTGAAATTGAACGCTGCAAAATTCTGCATACTAGATTTAGCAATATTTTGGAAAGACCCTGGTGGAATGTTATTGAATTGTTTGGTAGAGGAAGAAGCCAAAAGAGTTGTGGAAGACTTTCATAGAGGGGACTGTGGAGGTCATCTGTTTTGAAAAAACACAACAAACAAGATTCTAAGGGCAGGATATTATTGGCCTCCATTATTTTCAGATGTATATAAGGCTGTTAAAAATTGTCACGAATGCCAAATTTTTGAAGGGAAGCAGAAACTCCAGCCTTTGCCTCTCAAACCAATTGAAGTCAGCGCACCTTTTCAGCAATGGGGATTGGATTTCATCGGGGAAATTCATCCAGCATCATTAGGACAACATCGATGGATATTGACAGCCACAGGCTACTTCACAAAATGGATTGAAGCGATTCCTGCTCGACAAGCTACAGATGCGGTAATTATCTCTTTTCTTGAAACCAACATTTTGTCATGTTTTAGATGTCCAAGTAAGTTAATCACAGATAATGCAGCAGCATTTAAGTCAAAAAGGATAGTTGAGTTTTGCTATAAGTACAATATTAGCTTGGGACATTCAACCGCATACCATCCTCAAGGAAACAGATTGGCAGATTCATCTAATAAATCTTTGGTTAATATCATTAAGAAATTGTTGGAAATCAATAAAAAGGGTTGGCACAAGAAGTTAGTAAATGCACTATGGGCTGATAGGGTGAGTCAGAAAAAGTCTATTGGCATGTCTCCTTTCGAGTTGGTGTACGGAACAGACACGGTTTTTCCTACTTCGCTCGCTGTCTCGGTAGTCAAATTGCTTCAAGAAGCTGGTAGTGAGGAAGATCCTATGCAGAGAAGGATTAATCAGATGATTCATTTACAGCAGACATGGGAGGAGGTATTTCAAAACACTTGCAAGTTGTAGGAGCGCATCAAAAATATTTATGACCGAAAAGCAAAGGCGGACACATTTCAGCGAGATGAGGTAGTTTTGAGGTGGGATGCTCGACATGAAGACAAGGGAAAGCATGGAAAATTTGAAAATTTATGGAAGGGTCCTTACAAGATTGCAACATATTGTGGCCAAACCGCTTTCCTTCTCAAAGAAATGAATGGAGATGAATGTCCTAGAGGGCCGATTAATGGTCGGCTATTAAAGAGATACTACTTCTGAGTATTTTCTGCTCATTTCATCATCATTGTACATATCATTTTACTTTTGTTCTATTGCAGATGTAAACTAACTTATCATCTTCAGTCTGGGGCCCGAGGTGAAGGCTATAATTCTGAAAATGGAGGTTAGTTAGTTTAAGTTTGTCAAGTTAGTTGTCTCAATCTTTTAGTTTCGAGTCTAGTTTGGTCAAAGCGGTTTTTGGTTTTTCAGTCAAATTCTCAAGATTTTGTGTTGGAATAATGACTCCATCGCCCAATGGATGAAGGCACTGGTCTGCTCTCCCAAAGATCTGTGGTTCTTGGCATCTCCAAGGAGCTACCATCCCCATTGGAGCCAATGTTAGAATCGGTCTAGTTATCCCTCCGTCAGAGATCAAAGCTCTTTCTGCATTTCATGTTTAGGTGTCCCATCAGTTTTGATCAGTGGAATTTCGTTAGGCATGCCATAACTCTGACGAAATGGTTTGTGTCACTCATTCCCCTCATGCATGGCACTGCTGGTTCAGGTCTAGTCATAAAGCTTCAAAGGTCATTATTTCAAAATTTTAGGTCTTAGGTCTAGGGTTGGGTCATTTTGTGTTGCAAAGTCCAAAAAGACCAGTAGGCCAGAGGGATGTCTTTGATAGATAGTCATGTCAATAATTTTCATCATTGTACAGATAAAGTATGACTTCTCTTCAAAACTCTATTTTGAAGATAAGTCGTCATCTCATTTTTGTAAAAAAATTTCAAAAATTTCAATCCTTGAAACGTCCAACCGCAGCCTTGGTCTCCTTTGCCAGAGCATATCACAGCTATCCCTGCAAAAAATTATCAAAGAAAATCATTATTTCAACCAAATTTAAGGAGGAAACCAAAAAGGTCAGAGTCTGTTAATTCTGAAAAAGTGTCAATGACAAAACATAAGAAAATGGGTTATGGACCAAGCAAAAATCAAAAGGGAGTCTATATGAAGATATTTCACATCATTTGCAACCCATTCCACATTCCAAGAGTGAAGAGCATCGTTCCAAAGCAATCTTGTGAGCTTGTATGCAAATTGGAGCATTTCCAGGGTGCGCGGCGCATCAGGTTGGGCGTGCGGCGCATCAGGGGTGCGCAGCGCATTAGGCAACAAAGCACAGTGAGAATTTGCACGAGCGCGGCGCATTAGAGGCGCGTGGCGTGTTGGGTGAGGCGTGCGGCGCACTGGGGTTTAAGCCCAAAATTGGTCTAGAAAAACACCAAAACGCCTCCTCTCAAGCACAAATTCACAGAAATTTGAATTCAATCACACTACAAAAGAGCAGTCCAACACAATTCTTTCACCGACATCTATTTCTCCAAGGCAATGGTGTAATAACAATTATGTCATCCGGTCATTCATCCGATTATAAAGTGGAAACCCAAAGTGACTCACCCTTGGAAGGACATGCACTCATGAGGCTTCATAGAGGTGGCATACCTATCATTACTTGTCTCGGAACTTGGTGTACAAAGCAAGAATCGGGAGTTTGAAAGCAAAGGTAAAGAGAGCATCAAGGAGGCAAAAAGTGGATGAAGGACTCTATATTTTGGCTGAGGCATCCTTGGCTCATCATTGCCCTTGATGAAGAACCTTCAGCCCAAATTTCAAGGAATTTGGAGAAAATTTTGTCATTTTGAAATTTTTGGCTTGCAAAACAGGTTTTTTAGCGCAACGCGTAGCGCGCTGCGCGTGACCCATAAGATTGGGAGGTCCAAATCACAAATGGCTTGTATTTTTGGTTTTTTCATGATGAATTATACATCCTCAGCTATTGCCAAAGCATTTCATTAAGTTCTGGGTGACCAAAAGGCTCAAAAACATCATGAAAATCACCTTTCTGCCACCTTTTGCACCAACAGGAAGTACTTCCGGGAGAATGCACGTTTGGAGGGGCAAATTGACACCAAACTGGAAAATTCCACTTGGGTTGGAAAGTAGACATCCAGGGCTTCCAACAAGCCAACCAAAGCTCCATTTGGATGCCGGGAAGTGCCCCAAAAACAGGTGGAAAGGCGCGCGGCGCACAGGGTTTTTTGGTCAAATTTTCACCTTCCAGCTCAGAATTTCGGCCAGTTATGACTAGTTTCACCTCTTGATGTGATGTTTGACCCAGCTTGATGTAATTTGATGTGTATGATGTAATTTTGGGACATTTTTACTTGTTCTAGAGGATTCATTCACTAAAAGGTGAAAATTAAATGAATGAATTAGTTTCCTAGCATATAGGGGTAAGTTGTTTTGACTGCCTAGATTGTAGTGCTTTGTTTAGAGTTGGTTGAAACAGCTCCTAGAATGATGAGCTCGACCCCTAGAGGCAAGGAAAGGGGTTAGGATGGTATATATGATGTAATTTCTCAATCATTTTCAGGGGTTGGAGAGGTTGGACTCTTGGGAATAGCTTGACACTCTATTTGTAACATATTTTAATCTGCATTTTTGGTAAAGGAAGACCAGGGTTTTGCAACACTATTTTGGGGATTCATGTGGCTTTATGTGTTGATGGTGTGCTTATTTCAGTATTTGTAAGTTTTTTATGTGCATCGCTTTCCTTCTCTTATCTTCTGCAATTGAACAAATGAAGTGTTAAGGTAGAATCCATAATTTGCTATGCTCTGCCTTTAAGTTTGTTTGATTTTCCATGTTTTCATCTGTTTAGGGAGAATCCTTGAAATTTTATTGCTCTCCTTAACCTCTCACCAGTCTTATCTATCCATTCATTCTCTTTAAATGCATCAAAACAATCACCTATCTTGCCCCAAGTAGACCTCTGCAAAAACTGTGCCTCATCCCCGCACCCAAAATTGCCTTTCCCTTGAATTCAACAAAACTTCAAAAAATAAATTTCAAAGTCCTTGTACTTCATACCTAGCCTAAAATTAGTCATAAATTCAGTCATCTCGACCTCATTGATTACCTTTTGCCGAGATTGACTCAGAGAGAGCCCTCTCTTGTCCTCGTAAGGCTAGCTACGAGGCTGAGTGTGGTTTGATGTAGCCTTGAGTTTTACCTTATTTCAGCCTAAGATAGATTTGAGCGCTAACAGGAAGGAGACACCATTTTCAATGTGGAAACCATTGAAGGATCTATATTAGAATAACAATGATCAGAGGAAGCTGGCACTAAAAGACAAGCTTCGAAAAATCAAGTGTGAAAAGGGTGACATGATCTCTACATATCTAAACAAGCTCGCCACCTGCAGGGATGAGCTTGGAAGTGTAGGGATCATGACAACCGATGATGACATGGTGAGTCTTTCTCTCCTCGGTCTTCCTAAGAGCTGGCATAGCTACCAACACTCGGTAAATGGAAGAGAGAAACTACCATATTGGGAATGACTTTGGTTGGATATAATGCAGGAGGAGATAAGAAGAAGAACTAGAGATGGAGCTTCATCAAAGCAAGATGATGAAGAAAATATAGCCTTAGCGAGTAAGGTGAGGAAAGGGAAAGGGAAGGTGTCCCATTCCAAATCCAGTTCTTCCCATTGTGGGAAGAAGATTGAAAAATCGAAAGTGTGATGCTTTCATTGTCATGAGGTGTGCCATTATGCTACGAATTGTCCATAGAAGAAATCCAAGAAGAGATCCTCGAAGGGATCAGATGGTGAGGCACTGACCTCACAGTTCGAATTGGATTTCACCCTCATCGCATGTATGGTTTAATTGATGGTGAGGTGTGTTTGGTACCTGGGCAGTGGATCTTCATTCCACATGACCAATGACAAGAATATTTTCAGTACCTTAGAGGAGAAGGACCTCTAGATGTGAATCGAGATGGGCGATCATGGAAAGTACCGTGTTTCAGGTGAAGGTACGGTTGTGTTTTAGAGGGAGCATGGAGCTCCTCTCACCCTGACTAATGTAAAGTATGTGTCGGGTCTTAAACAAGAATCTTGTGTCCATCACTATGCTGGAAGACAAAGGCTATGATGTAGTCTTTAGCAAAGGAAGGGCATTCTTGAGGCATATTGGCACTAGATAGACCAAGAGGATTGGAATTTTAGTAAAGAATATTTACAAGCTAGAGGTAGACAACTGTGTTGCATTGAGTTCCAAAGTAGAGTTGGTGTAGAGCCAAGATGTTGGCGAGCTATGGAATAGAATATTGGGCCACTTGCACCATGGGGCCTTGAAGATCATGCAGTAGATTTCTACCAGACTTATCAAGGGATAACTAGAGCAAATGGATACATGCAAAAGGTTGTACCTTGGGTAAGTAGGCAAAATCTTCCTTTCAGGATCGAGACAGTAGAGCTGGAGAAATCTTGGAGTGAGTTCATATAGATGTGTGTGGACGATTCTCTACAACCTCCACCACTAAAAAAAGGTACTATGTTATTTTTATTGATGGGTTGAGGCATGCAATACAATAGTATAATTGCAAAACATAAGCCCGCATTGTATACTGGGAATGAAGACACCAATGGAGGCCTTTTCCGAGAAGAGACCAGATGTGAGTAACTTCAAGATCTTTGGATCATTGGTTTATTTCCATGTGACCAAAGATGCCCAGAAGAAGCTAGATCCAACAATTGAGTTGGGGATACTTGTGAGGTACGTTAATACACCCCACAACTATTGGGTGTTCTTGCTTACCAGTTAGAGGACAGTGGTACACAAAGATTTTAAGTTCGACGAGCAGAAATCCATGCGAGTATCACTTGATAGGGAGTTCAAGTTGCATGCAAAGGAGGAACTTTTAGTTCCTAAGGAGGAGGAGCCTCAGACTAATGCGGAGTAGCCACATGTAGAGGATCCGGGAGTGGAGACATCCACTTGTACAAAGTCTTCTAGACATGGGTGGAAAAGCTCAAGGGAAGTTGATAGGTTGATGTTAGATGTGAGAGAGAATGTGGGACAGTCATCTTCTCAGCGTAAACAGAGGAGGTCACCCGAGTGATACACTGCTTACATGGCCCTGGTTAGGGAGTGTGTAGAGACCGAACCTTCTTCTTTTGAGGAAGCAGTGTAGAAACCAGTCTGGGTTAATGCAATGGTGGAGGAGTATGACTCCATCATTTGAAACCGTGTTTGGGATGTTGTCCCAAGACTGAAGGAGAAGTCAGTGGTGTTACAAGGTAAAGCAAGCAGCTGATGGCATTGTTGAGAAACATAAGGCAAGATTTGTTGCTCATGGTTTCTCACAAGTTGAGGGGATCGACTATGATGAGACTTTTGCTCCTGTAGCAAGGTACTCATCTCTTAGATCAATGTTGGCACTATCAACTCAGATGGGTTGGAAGATCCATCAGATGGATGTGAAGACTGTGTTCCTCAATGGAAAGATTGAAGAAGAGGTGTAAATTGAGCAGCCGGAAGGTTTTGAGACCTTCGATTGTGATTCGCATGTGTGCCAACTGAAGAGGGCTTTGTACGGGCTGAAGCAAGTACCTCATGCTTGGTACACCAGGATCAACAACTATTTCACCAGATTGGGCTTCACAAAGAGTGAAGCAGATGTGAACCTTTACCACATCATGGTAGAAGGTAAGCCATTTATCATTGTTCTTTATGTTAATGATCTGATATTGACAAGCGATGATTAGTTAATCAAGTCTTGCAAGGAGGACCTTGCAAGAGAGTTCGAGATGAAAGACATGGGTCTTATGCACTACTTTCTGGGCATGGAAGTGTGGCAGAAGGATGGGGAAGCGTTTGTGTCTCAGGACAAGTTTTCCAATTAGATACTCAGGTGATTTCACATGGATAAGTGTAAGCCCATGTAGACTCCTATAGATGGTAACTGGAGGAAGGAGGATGCTCCTTCAGGTGAGGTAGTAGCTGCTATTGTTTATCGGTAGCTTGTGGGTTCATGATGTATCTAGTGAACACATGACCAGATTTTTGCTTTGTGGTGAACCAACTTAGTCAAGCTATGGTGAAGCCTACCAAGCTGTTTTGGAAGGCAATGAAGCATGTCTTGAGATACCTCAGAGGCACATCTCAGTATGGGTTTTCGTACAGATAGACAGAGGGAGTGAAGCTTCAAGGCTTCACAGATGCATATTGGGCAGGGAGTCCATCATAACAGAAGAGCACTTCAGGAGGAATCTTCAACCTTGGTTCAACTGCAGTTTCTTGGTACAATAGGTAACATAGGTTAATTGCACTTAGCTCAGCAGAGGCTGAATACATGGCTGCCAGTCAGGCAGCATGTGAGACCATTTGGATGTGGAAGATTCTAGTTGGATTGTTTGGTCAGAGGATGGATCCAACTATGATCTATTGCGATAATCATAGTTGTATCAAACTTTCTGAGAATCCAATATTTCATGATAGGTCTAGGCACATCGATATACAATATCATCATCTTTGAGACTATGTGGTGAGAGGATCATGTTGTTGTTGTATGTTTCGATCGAGGAAAAAGATGTAAATATTTTGACTAAGGCATTGTCAAAATGCAAGTTCGAGTTCCACAGAGGCAGGATTGGGGTGACAAATAATCCCTTTCTTGTTGAGAGGGAGTGTTGAAAATAGCAATAAGAAATGCTAAATATAGAAGTTCTAAAAATAGCATTGCTATAAATAGCATTTCGAGATATATTCCAATTTTTGTTAGTCCCTGAACTAAAATTGAGAATTAAAATTCACATTTGATTTTAGCAGCAGTTTGAAAAATAATTAATTAATTCATCTTGAGTTAATTAGTTGGATAAAATCAAACATGAAGTCTATTTGAATACATGCAACGGCTTCCCCTTTGATTGAGGAAGTTATCCCTTGATTAAGGAGATTAGGATGAGTTGTACTTTGAGTTGTAATTAGTTAGCTCAGTTAACTGAGTTAAGTCCAGTTAGATTAGTTCCAATAGTTTGTTGAACTGATTGTGAGTTCAGTTAGTTAATGCATGCGTGCATGTAACTACTTCACTTCGGATAACTGAATATTCTCTCATAAATAACTCATGCATGTCAGTTCAGTCAAAGACCCAGTTGAGATCAGATGATGGGACAGTGTACTATCAGTTGCAAGAATATTCCATTAAGGATATCTCTTGCATGCAAAAGGAATTCATTACTTGGAGATTGCACAGTTACTTCTAAGTTTGGTGAGTTGTGTGAGAGGTCAATTCACAAAGGTGGTAGCCAAAGGACCCAGGAGAAACTGCGCAAGGAAATAGGATGCTTGGAGGACTGAGGGAAGGCATATGTTGTGCCTATTCAGTCTATAACCAACATTGAGGGATTGTACTGAGAGTTGGATAGCTTGTGAGGCTGGATAGAGTATTCTTCTATGTTCATGTGTGATTGATTTCTCATTCTCTATTATATGTGTTCTATTTGATCTTGCTCAAAATCGATTAAGCTTCCGCAAGTTTGTTTGTAGAAGTATATCAAGTATTTTGCTTTAATACATTTCATTATCTGGTGATCTACATTGGGAAATTCTAAAGAAAGTGAAGAAGGAGGATGACAAGGCAAAAGGTAAGAGAATGAGTCAAGAGGAGCGTGACAAGGAGATTGTGGAGAATAACAACTCAATGTACTAAGGAAGCTACTAGAGAAAAAACAAAGAAAAGGTTGGGTCTTAAGGAAAAAGGCAGTGAAGTGGTCTAAGTTGCAAAGAAGGTTACAACAGAGACAAGTGAAGTGGTTTGTGGAAGAAATCAAAGAAGCTGAGTTGGAAATGGAAGTTTCCATTTGTGAAACAGAACAGGGTGAATTTCTGGGTGAAGATGAAGACTGGATATCTGTGGAAGATCTTATGAATTATTGTGAGAATTCAAGAAAGAAAGGAGATATGATGATTAAAGCATCAAGTGAGACCACAAGGTCTTATGTTTTTAAAACTGATAATTGTGTATGATTGCAGGTATTACAGAAGAAAAGAAACTTTGTGAAGATGTCTTCAAAATGGATGAAAATCTTGAAGTAAAAGGTGTCAAGGAAAATTTCTCAGAAGAGAGAATTTGACTAGTTACAGCAGAAAGATTCTATGGATGAGCTACATAATGAGAGAAGGCAGTGATTTAAAGTTGTCATAAAGATGGAAGATTAGGATTATATTTTGATGAAGAATAAAGGAATATTGTCTCAGAGAGGTAATCTAATGAATTTGATTAATGATATTGATGAAGAACAAATGCAAGAGAATATTGATGCAAATGATGGGGCAAAGATAGCTCTTGAAGAAGGTTTACAAAGAGACAGTAAGGCAAAGTGTATTGAAGAAGAAGGAAATCTACTGAAAGATGTTAAGAAAGAAGAAGACTATGCAATAGATTTAGCAAAGGGAGAGAGGACATCTGAAGATTCATCAATAACAAAGGAAGATATGGAAAATTGTCTAAAATTTACAAATTCTACTCCAATTGAAATTATTGAGTTATAGGGAAAATTAGACTTTCAAAGAAGGAAGTTGGAAAAGCAGAGAATGGATACTCAGGATAAATTGTTGAAAAAGGAAGACAAAGAAATTGTCATGAATGACAATCATAAGGAAAAGGGGATGGTACTAAAAGTTCAGCAAATTGACATTACAGAAGGAGGAGTGCATTATTGTGAACTAGAGCAAAGAGATATCATTGAAACAAATGATATGAAGGAGAGGTTAAATCAACATTCTGATGTGTTGAAAATGTAATTGAAAGAAAACTCAAAGCAACACACTGAGGTGTTACCGGAAAGGGAAAAGGTAATGAGGCCTTATATTTTTAATTCTGATAATTGTTTTTTATTACAAGATTTGATGAAGATGAGACAGACATGTTTCAAGTTGAAGAATAAGTTTTAGAACTAAATAAGACTGGAAGTTGCCAGGTCAGACATGTTGATGAGGAAGATGAAAAGCATGAAGATATTGTTCTTGAAGAAGTTGAACTGATTGTCAGAATTAGTCAAGGAAGTGAAGGACAATTACTGAGGGTTGTCAAAGAAGAGGTAAGAAAATATGCTTGAATTGATGAACATCATAGTGATGTATCTGAGAGGAATCAAGTACAAAGGGAATTGGAGGACAATTTATTTTCTGAAAGTAAATTTACAGATATTGAACAAAGGTTATTTGGAAAGAAACAAGAGGGTAAGGATGAAAGGGTCGTAGTAAGAATCCAACAACTTCAAAGAGAAGACAGTAAACAATAGTTTGAATATGAGTGGACAGAGTACAACAACACATGGAAAAGTAATTATCAGTCAAAAGATAGATTGGACATAGATATTGAAAGAATAATAAGATTGACGATGAAGGTGCCTCAAAATAAAGCATCAGTAAGAAGACCAAGAAGCAGGAAGATAAAGATAGCAGCAGACTGTGAAAGCATAGCTAGTGGGGTAAAGCAACATAAAGTGTGGATACCTAGAGAACAACAACAAACAACAACAACAACCAAAGATAAATTACAGAACAAAGTATGGGATCCAAGAAGACAAAGGTTGAAAGCACATGATTAGGAGATCATGATTATTTTAACCTTGGGAGTCTGATGCAGGAGCATTTAGCTCAGCAATTTCATTATATTCTAGTTAACTTAGAAGTCTTGTGTTTTTAAGGAAGTTGGATTCCTATGTATCAAATTAATGTAATTATTAATGTTTTGAGTGATTGGAATAGGAATTAATTAGATATTGCGAGGATATTTGTAAATGCTCTCGAATGTAGGAGAACATGAGTGATGATGAGTGACTAATGGGGATCGAAAGAGTTGGAAATCAATTTTAAGTCTTAGATTAGGAATTGGTTTCATGATTTTTGGAACTAGAGAGGATTCTTAGGGATTACGTGAGTCAAAATCAGACTTAGAGGATATTTAGGATTTAGTTCAGCAGATTAAGGATCTAAACTAGAATCAGTTAACTAAACATTTTTTATAAATGTAAGCCTAAAATGCATAGAGTCAGTCAGTCTGTCAGTAAGTCAAGCCTACGGGCAGGAAAGGAAAGGCCACTGACATAGAAAATCAGGCCGAGAAATAAATCCTTGTGTAAATGTTTGTTTATTAATACAGATAACTCGATTTCTGAGTTTGTGTGGTGTGCATTGAGTAATGTAATTATATATTGTGTGTGGACTAGAGTAATTTTGCATAGCATAGGTTCCAGGTGTGCAGAATCAAAGAAGAAGTGCAGAGAAGAGTGTTACAGTTTCACACACAGATAGTATTGAAGAAAACCTTCAATGTTATAGCAAAGGTATAACTGTAAGGTTTCCTAAACCTTAAGGGCTTATGAAGGAAGTATAAGGTGCAAAGAAATGAAGTAACACAGTGGAGATCGAGATCAGAACAAGTGAAGACCAAAAGGCTAGAAAAAGTACACAAGTAGAAAGCTGAATGAATAGGCTATTACACAGTAAGAAACAAAAGAATGTAATAGTGCACAGGAACCATTGGATTAGTCAGATATACGAACAAGAGTGAGGGAGATAGACAGCTAAGATTAAGTCATGCAAGATAAAGTCAAGAAGATGAATGGAGGAGATTAAAACCACGTGCAGAATAGTGGAGCAGTCTTCGTAAGTGGTAAGCAGTTTCTCACCCACCCTAAAGGTGGAAAGCAGTGTTCTAAAATTTCAAACGATTACCCTTAGCGGCTGACACGTAGCATGAGAAAACTACTTTTCTCATGCTCTCTCAATCTGATATCAGTCGTACAAGTATCTGCATGAGATTGCACGATAACCATTGGATCGAGTAGGATTGTCTAACGGCAGAGATCGTCCAAGCTAGTTGGCGAGTGGATGATGCAATAGCCATTGAATCAAGCGAGACAGATCCATGGTGGAGATTGGCTAAGCTACTTAGCGATCAGGTGACGTGATAACCGTCAAATTGAGGAATGATATCAATGGTGCAGATTTAATGCACAAGGAGAGCATCGGTATATGTGCAAAGGTTTGAGGAATGGCAAAAAGGTAAGGTTTTAAGTATGGATTATGAATATTTCTATTATATGGGAATTATAATAGAAATAAGCAAGTTTAAGGTTTTATGGTAAATTTTGATAGTTTATACTTAGATATTCAATTAAAAGACTTAAACTTTGGTTTGAGAGGCTTTCACCATTGATATTGGTGTTCATCTTGGGACATGGTAGACACATAGTGTGACATGTAATTTTATTTGCATATTGTGGGTATATGCGGCTTAGGCTACATCATTGGGGTATTTACAGCTTAGGATGGCATCATAAAATATCATGAACATTCACTATTGAAGGAAGTACAAGTCAATAGGATACTGGCCTAATCCTCTCAACAATACTGAAGGGTCCACAAAACCATGGTGAGATCTTGGTCCATAATCCTATCCGCAAGGAGTTCTTCTTTGGTTTGATGTGCAAGTACACTTGTCCCCCAACCTAGAGCTCCTTGAACAACATGTTCCTATCTGCATAACTCTTCTACCTATCCTATTTTGCCTTTAGATTCTTCTTGATCACCTGCATTTCTTGTTCCATGTCCATCAACATATCTGATCCAATCAATACCCTACTAACCAGATCACTCCAACTAATAGGAGTGTTACAACTCCACCCATATAATGCCTCAAAAAGACTCATCCTCAATGACACCTTGTTATACGGGAATAATGTCCACATGGATGCTGCTATTCCCACTAAGATGGGTGGCTATCTTAGAAACAAACAATCAAAGTCTACTAT
>APFE030613161.1:0-14460 GCA_000404065.3 Pinus taeda | reverse complement strand
ATCAGTATATATAACACCAATATTCAAAGTTCTGCTACATGTATCACTGCAAAAGAGCGCTTCACTGTAATATATAACCCCAATATTCAAAGTTCTGCTACTGGAAAAGAGCGCTTCACTGTAATATATTGTTGTCAGAGATATATATAACACCAATATTCAAAGTTCTGCTATATGTATCACTGGGCTAGCCACATTTCGACAAGATTTCATACGGTAGTCCATGAATGCAAATAAAATGAAACCATCAATCCTCTTAACCAATACAATCACTGTATTATGCGTTTTACAACTAGACTGATAAGTGGGCGTCCTCGAATAGTGAAAGTAGATTGGCCACTGTTTCTTTCTTTCGACAATCTTCACATAATTTACACCATCGATTTTAAAAAATTGTTTTATTACTAGCTGTCTGCGGTTTCTTACTTTCGACAATCTTCACATAATTTACACCATTGATTTTAAAAAACTGTTTTATTACTAGCTGTCTGCGCACGTTTTTCATCAAACCCACTGTCTTGTTGATGATAACGCGACAATGTCTGAGCTAGTGTTTGAAGAAACGAACCTTACAGCTTCAAAAAAAGGCAATGGAGTTGGCACTCGACTCATGGCGTTACCATACTAACTGTGCATCGGAGGAGACGAGCGGGCGGAGTAGGAGACCGTAGCAGGAGAGAGGAGATCCACAACCATGGTTTTTGTCAAAGCCCAGAAAACCACGGCCTACTTCAAGAGGTTTCAAAATAGGACCACATGCAGTGTTCCAAATGATTTAAACAGGCAGCGTTCCAGGCAGCGGACCAAAACATGACCACAGGCAGCGTTCCAAATGATTTAAACAGACAGCGTTCCAGGTGATTTAAACAGGCAACGTTCCAGGCAGCGGACAAAAAAATACAGGCAACGGACCGAATGATTTAAACATGAAACGCTACAATAAACGCGCAGGTTCCAATTTTAACGCAGGTTCCAAACATCGTTTCATATACAAGATATAATCCTCCAAACAACGTTTCATATACAACATTCATACGTTACCAATTCCAGGCGTTTCAATGCAGGCAGTGGCAGTCCTTAGGCACACAGTCTTCAATGTCAGAGATGTCAGAGTAGTGCTCAGGACTGAGCAGCTCTCAGGACAGCAGGAGTTACAGCTATTTCTGGGACCTGTGCTCTGATACCATGTCAGGCCAGGGTAACTCCAGAATGAGCGAGAGAAACAGATAATCTTATTCATTAGCTAACATACATTTATATATACATAAATATGGCGGATCAGTTCATCTTCTGGATGACTGTCCAGTTCACCCATCCGTTTTGGATTAGGTGTCAACTGTTGTTCCAATCTTTACTTGCAACTTTAATTCTATAGATTAACCAACTTACTTACATAAACTTTAAAAAAAAATAGAGCATCAAAATTATATGAGCATTGATGTGCTAGAAAAAAGCAATGATACAATGCATAATATTTATATGAGAATTAGTGCATCATGTAATAAGAAAGAAAGAACCAAGATATAATGATTATATGAACACCAATATTTTTAGATTTATATACACATCGAAGCAGGATAATTAAACATGCATAAGTGTTACCAATAACAACATTTAAAAATAAAACCTATACTAAAACCTCTAATGGCCCAAATTTTTTAGTTATAGGAAACATTTGTTGAAACATGGACTGTGAATGAAATAGGTTGTAGTAGATGGTTTTTCGAAAAAAATTCTCAATCTTACAACACTAAAATCCTTTGTAAAAACATATGAGACAAGGTGTTTTTCTCCCGTTGATCCCTGTGATTGGGAGGGGGGTGTAGGTTCCCAGTTCTAGGTCCATCCATTAAAGCACCAATAATCACACTCATTCAACCATAAGTTAGTGATTGCATTTTAGCTAGTACCTATAGATTACCTAGTAGAAGACCATACAACATAGGGAGGAATATAAGTAGAAAATGCCCTATAATTTCATTCCCTTTAAATTTGTTGAGTTGATGAAATACCCAACAATTTTGGTCTTTTTTGCTTGTCATTTTATTTTTTTCATATTTGTTTTTCTTATTTATTTTTACGATTCAACATATTAAGTCCATTACTTGGACAAATACTTTTTTTCTCACCTTGGCTAAACAATTCTCCCAACACACATTCACTAAAATCTCAACTCTCAATAATTCATTATGGAAAATAATGGAACACTTATGAATCAAGGAGTTCTAACTAAAATTGAGTAGGGGGTTCATTTACTGATCATCTTCCATGAATAATCGCACAATAACTTTAAGAAAGATATGCAATTTGAACTTCAATACAAGTGGTAAGGAAAATCAAACAATATGTAATGGAGTATAATTTCTTGTAGCCTTCTTGTAGCTTCATTTGATGCTCTCATGCTTGGGAAAAGGAGATTAATTTTAGGCACTATGGTGGGTTTCCATAAGCAAGGTGGGATAAACCTTTGTTTCCAAGGTCCTACTCTATTTTGTGATATCACTGATGTGTTGAATCCTGTAGAGGCACATCTTGTGCAAAATTATGTGCCTGGGTGGAGGTTATGATTTATTGGGAAAACAATGAGGGGAGATTATGTTAATTGCTATAGTGGAGATTGATAAAACTCAAAAACAATGAGATGTATCCTCTCATTTATGAAATTTTTTGAGTTATGATTTATTGGAAGAAAAATGAGGGGAGATTATGCTAATTGCTATAGTGGAGATTGATAAAACTCAAAACAGTAAGGTGTCTCCTATCATTTATGGCATTTTTTGAGTGTTTGAGGTATTTTGATTAGAGGTCAAGAAGCCAACCATTTTATGCTTTATTTAGTGAACTTGTTGAGTTTAGTAATCTAGGCACCTCAAGTTCTTTTAATCTTCGAACATTGAGTTGTTCTCTTGTCATATTCATAAGGAAGCTAGTGCTTTAGGCCTATTTCTCTTTTTCTCTTGGCACCTTGAGTTGTTATCTTCTCATATTCATAAGGAAGCCCATGCTTTGGGCCTATTTCTTTCCATCATGGATAGACATAATCACCTAATTCATTAGTCTCCATGTGACTCTACATAGGTTTGTACAATTCTTAGGAGGGCGGTGTTTCAAATAGAGAGCTCTAGGCCACAATTCCTAACCTTAATAACAATGTCTAGTACCAACTCAAAGTTTTCATGGCTAGGAACACATAATTAGAGGAAAAAGTGGCAACATAAGGTGTTCTACTTTAAAACCTTACAGTATAACACAACTTCCATGTCGAGTTGATTGCGGATACTACTAGAAGTTCACTATTGGAAGCTCTAATCCTATGATATCTCCTCCAAAAACTTCATTTGGATCTCTCAAAGAAGTGATAATGGAGGAAGGCCCAATCTAGTAGATCTAAGGAGATATGGATTCCAATGAAGAAATCCTTGAACCTAAAGAAGAGGAAAATTAGGATGCCTACAATGGGTATGACTTTTAATCACTTACTAGGTTTATGTTTTGCAAAATGAAACCTTTTCTAGGATAATTTATTATAATCTATAATGATAAGGTTAATAGATTTTTTACGAAACTTGTAGTAGCCTAAGGAGGTGTAGGTAGGGCCCTTACTCATATGAAAATTTTGAAATCTTAGTATCAAAGTCTCCTAATGAATTGTATTGACACATTGTATGATGTGGCCCTAGCTTTCTTTTAATACAATTTGTACCTACTTCAATTTAAAAAAATACTAAATCATTGGTAAATAAATAAATAAATAACCTTTTAATAATCAAGATAAAATGTTATCATTAAGGACAAAACCACATTAGCTTATACCAGTTTTCCCCATCTAGAATAGGCCAAGATGGCCATAATACCCAAATATCCACAAATCAAGTATATATATATACTAACACTTTCAATTTGCAAAAGATGGTCAATTCTTCATGCATAAAAATTAACATATCTACATGAATAAAAAAATAGAAACACATCAAGAACAAGAACTCAATAAAATAGAAGCTTTTTGGCTATACACCAATTAAATAGTTTCATCAATTGAATTTCACAGTAGTTTCCTTAGGATGCCTCTTATGTAGGGAAGTTAAATAGAAGATGCCATAAAATATTGAAAATTTCAGAGAATTACGAATACAGATACCTGAAACGTTTGAGAAATACATCACTTTTGACGGTAAAATGGCTGGAGAGAGTGTATTTGGTGACAACATAACCGAGAGCCCTAATAGTCTGGTTGTTGTAGTGGCTTTTCTCATCTTCTTCTTTCTTCAACTTGGCTAGACCAAATTCTGTGGCAATAGCATTGAGATGGGCATCCAACAACATGTTCACAGCCTTTATGTCTCTTTGAATGATAATTGGCTTAGCAAATTCATGGAGATAATTCATCCCCCTAGCTATGCCCACTGCAATTTTGTACCATTCCGACCATGACAAGCAAGTTGATCTTTTTGAATTGAAGAGGCAGTCAGCCAGATTGTCATTTTCCATTAAATCAGAAACCAAAAGTTGCTCGCTAATCTGTCCATATTTGTTGAATTTGATGCAGTAGCCTTTGAGAGGAAGGAGGTTGTGGTGCTTAATATTGTTATTGACACGCAGTTCATGGCTCAAATTCACACCTCCTTTTATCTTAGCGGAGTACTTTAATCTCTTTGCAGGTATCCGCGATCCATTTAGCAACGTACCTTATTAAACAATGCAAAAACCTCCTTCGCCTCTGGGGCAAGATGCGTTGTAGTTCAACTTCATGTCAGACGAATACAGTTTGCTCTTAAAGGTGCTTGGATTTCCAATTTCGAGGCAAATGTTGGAAGCCGACACCAGGCTTTAAGGGTTCACATTACAGTCACTGAACAACTGGGGTCCTATCCCGGTCCATTTTTCCAGTTGCCTATGAAATTTTTTAACAAAACAACCACTGTGTAGTTAGTGGGCAAGACAAAGGAACCAGTGGTGTGCATCCATGAAAAGTGAAGGATCTTGATTAAATCGTTGATTCTTTCGCAACAATGAGATTTTTCTGCCTTGGAACATTGGTCAACCATCCATGGATGAGCGTCAACCTCTTCGCTTATGTTCAACGGACAAGATCCAGTGCTAACTTCAAATGAAATGTTCAATGTCTTTTCCTTAATTAATGCAAAATTAAGCAAAAATATAATACATAACCAGAATCTTTGGTCCATGATAATGTTCATTGAATTGGTTTCTACAGAAAGATTCATAAAACGGCGATAGAACCATATTGGTTGAATCGAAGCACATCTAAAGCTTGTGAAACTTTGCAATTTGCAAAAATTCTACTCACTCAACTGCCAAACCTGATTCAAACCAAGATGCTCACAAATTTTCTTAAATAAAACAAAAATCCTCGGTATGGGATTGCGAGAAATGATAGTTGAGGCCATCGGGAACCAATTGTAACTGATTATCGGATTGAATTGTAACTAACTGATACATGTTTTCAATCTAATGGCATACACTATTTCAATTGTCTAACATCAGAATCAATGGTCCACAATTGCATAGGTGAAATGAGAGGGGAATGATTCTGAGAAAGAACATCTTACAATTTAATTAAATTAATCAATACTAAATATTAAAATATTAAAAAATAAAACATAAATTCAAAAATATAATCATAAAATTGATAATAATAATAATAGTAATGATTCGAGCTCTACGTTCCGGAAAATGGAGGATGAGGGTTTCTGACAAAACCCTCCACGGCACAGAGCAAGTGGTAGCAAGTCTTTAGAAACCAGCCGCAATACTTCAAACACGGATCTAGTTGATCTAACAGAAACGACCCATGAACATTCAGATCGGGGAGGCCACAGGGCCTCCCCCCACAGGCCATAATACTGGAAACAGGCCACACGAGGACGATAATGAACGACCCGCAATTGAGTAAGCGGAACATCCACTGCTCCAGCCTACACAACAACAGGAAGAGGAAGAAGCAACAGATCTGAACAACGGGAAGGAGAACACCTCTGCGGCTACTGAAGAACTAGAGAAGGCAACATCTTCCACATCCAAGCCCACTGCAACAGAATGCCCCAAGATCGATCTACCTAGCCACAGAATCAATGCTCAGATCCAATAAATGAAATATCACACGCTTATAGGTAAATTCATAGGCTTCTGGCCAACTGAGAAAGCCATGCAAGGTTGGATAGCCTCAAAATGGAACCCCAAAGGGCATGTTTCCCTACAACTAGGCCTCAAAGGTTTTTTAATGGCCATCTTTAACTGTACTGAAGACCAGAACTGCATTCTAGATGGAGGACCCTATTTCTTCAATGTTGTGGGTCTTTATCTATGAGATTGGATAGAAAGATTCAACCCGGACAAGGAAGACTTCAGTTGGGCTCCGGTGTGGATTCGTATGTACTCCTTACCTTTGGAATACTAGGATGAAGAATCACTCCAAGCTATTGGGAATGGGCTAGGAGAGTTCATAAAGACTGTAGAGGAAACAAAGCTCTGCCGATACACTTCATATGCTCGCATATGTGTTTACATGCGATTTGGAAAAGCTCTCCTGGATTCGGTAAGCCTCCTTCATGATGACTTTGAATGGATACAACCCATAGATTATGAACATGTGCCCTTTAGATGCAGGAAATGTCATGCTCATGGACATTTGTTTCAGGACTTCCCATTAAATGCCTCTCCTAAACCTTCAGGTCAGGTGAAATCTGACTCTGAAGGGTTCACAAAAGTTTCCAATAGAAAAAATCATACCAAAAAATGCCCACATGGACCAAAAAAATGCAATGCCAACCACCGCTGCACCATCGACCAAAAATAGCTTTGACCTTCTATCAAATCTAGATATGCTAGAATCATATCCTTCCAACAAGGATAAGACAACCTCTGTGCCATCCACCAAGCCATACGTCGTACCCATTCCTAATGATTTGAGTCAACAACCCTTGGAGACTAACTTCGTTCAGCAACCTCCAGATTCTCAACATATCCCTCTCCAAGATAAAGACAAAGCTCTATGGTCAGCAAAAGGAACGGAAATTAACAATGTTCTGACAAATCCATTCAAAACAGTCCACCACATGGATGAGAGTAACCAACAAAGTCACATGGAAGAAGAACTAAAGAGCTTCAGCCTAGGAGACCTAGACATCTTTGGCTTAGAACAAGCTTGTAAAAAGAAACAGTTCAACAAAATACCGGACATGCAGCTCGAAAATCTGGAAGTGGTACTATCATGAGTACACACGCACAGAACCTTGGGCATACGACAAGGAAACAATTGGGAAGGGAAACACACCACCAAAGATGGAAAGAAAAGAGGAAGAAAAACAGACTTACAACGCACAATCCTCATAGGGGAAATGCTAGTGGAGTCCAGCAGGTGCTCCAAACTGACTAAATACTATAGCTCATTACCACCTGGTTAACCATGAAGCTCATCTCATGGAATGTTCAAGGAATTAACAGTCCCAGGAAATACAGGATGATAAAAAACATGATACAACATGAAAAACCACATATACTCTTCATGCAGGAAACCAAATGCAACAATAACACATTAGATTCTATCTTATCCAAAGCATGGGCAGGATGTCAAACAGTTACGGTAGACACAATTGGTGCATCGGGAGGGGTTGCTATAGCCTGGAGTACGCAAAAAAAATCACTCATAGACTTACATGCCTCACATCACTTCATCCAGGTCACTTTTCACATCATAGGAACCAACATACATGGTCATTTGACAAATGTATACTTTCCTCAAGACTATGCAAAAGAATGTGCTGCTAAAAATGCTGGAAACTCTCAACTCCACATGGACTCATCCACTTTGGATCACAGGGGGGGACTTCAATATGATTACCAAATTAGAGGAAAAAAGAGGAGGCATAATGAAATTGGACAATGAAAGCAGAAGCTTCAAAGAATGCATAGAAAACAACTAGCTAATAGGCCTACCGTTTGATAGTGGTCTTTACACATGGAATAATAAAAGGTCAGGCTCTCAACAAATAACCTCTAGGCTGGACAGATTCCTCATATCAGATAACTCAGTACATTTGGGAGGTAACATCACTGCTTCCATACTCCCCATAGCCGGCTCAATTCACTGGCCCATTTCCCTTCAGTGGACCAGACCTAGAAACTCCAATCGGAAACTTTTCAGATTTGAAATATTCTGGCTCACCCACCTAGATTTCAAAAATATAGTCAAATCTACTTGGGATAACTTTGCTTCTGTTGGAGGATCAACCATGTATCAATTCCAACAACGGCTAAAGCATCTCAAAAAGAAAATCAAGCACTAGAATCACACCACCTTCGGTAACATATTTCAAGGTCAAAAAATGCTCGAACAAAGCATGACAGAGCTACAACAGAAGATCATTGAAGGCAGAAGAACTGAGGCATTAGTAAGTCAAGAACAAGCTCTTCTCACACAATTAGAAGAAAGAAGGAAACAAGAGGAAATGCTCTGGAAACAAAAATCAAGAATCAAATGGTTAAAAGAAGGAGAAAGAAACACCAAATTCTTTCACAAAACTACTATCCAGAGAAGAATGAATAATACCATTGCGCATCTTCAGAATCCACAGGGAGAACGAATAGAGAAACATGAAGACATTGAAAGGAGCTCATCAACCACTTCAAAATGGTTCACCAAGAGATGCCAACAGGAAGACAGCCTACTATAAACAAAATACTCCAGCATAGTCCCAAAATCATCACAGAAGAACACAATCTACTCCTACTGCGACTGGTCACTATGATGGAAGTAGAATCAGCCTCAACTCAACTGAAAGATGGGAAAGCTCCTAGACCTAACGGCTTCACCTCTAACTTCTACCATAATTTTTGGGATCTAATCAAATAGGAAGTTTGGAAGGTGGTAGAAGAATCAAGAACTATGCATTGGCTTCTTCCTTCTCTCAATGTAATGTTGATAGCTCTCATCCCCAAAGAAGATCAGTCGAGTACTTTGGAAAAGTTCAGGCCCACTGCTCTCTGCAATGTCAGATGCAAAATTATTTCAAAGGTCATCGCCAACCATCTCAAACCGCTTCTTCCTCTCCTCATTTCACCAGAACAATCAGGCTATGTAGAAGTTCGTCAAATTCTGGATGGCATCATCTTGACTCATGAAATAATCCATTCCTTAAAAAGCAACAAACAAGTAGGTATGCTTCTTAAAATTGATCTTTCTAAAGCTTTCGACAAATTAAGTTGGTCTTATATAAAACAAATGCTTTCAGCCTTTGGCTTTAGTCCGACTTGGGTCAGACGGGTTATGAATCTCATATCATCCACTTTCTACTCTATCTTAGTCAATGGTGTCCCCTCAAATCCCTACCTCCCCTCCAGAGGAATTTGTCAAGGCGACCCTTTATCTCCCTTCCTATTTATCCTCATGGCAGAAGATGTAGGTCACCTTATCAAGCATGTTGTTTCACTCCCACGACCTCAAAGGCATCATTTCCCACAGAACCTTTGCCATCACTCATCAACAATTCGTTGATGACAATATGCTATTTGGACATCCCTCTGTACGCAAAGCTCAGGCCTTCAAAGCACTACTAAACACCTTCTCTATGGCCTCAGGAACCTCAATAAATACTGCAAAATCTCAAATATTCTTTTTCCATACACCCCCATCCACCCAAAGAAACATTCCCAGAATTATTGGCTTCTCACAAGCCAAACTGCCATCTAAATACTTGGGTGCTCCTCTGATAGATTCGGACTTAAAGCATGCTTCCTAGAAGCATCTCCTGGAGAAAATTGAAGGTCGATTATCATCTTGGACTTACAGAGATTTTAACATGGAAAGCAGGCTTATTTTGGTAAAGGTGACTTTGTAATCTATGCCTCTCTATCTCTTCTCAATCCTTGCGGCGCCGAAATGGGTACTCAAAAGAATCAAAGATTTGCAACACAATTTTCTATGGGGTTCCACAAGGCAAAAACACAAATGGGCACTAGTAAAATGGGCAACAGACTGTACACCAAAAAAGCAAGGAGGTCTAGGACTGCGAGACCCTCAACATAGCAATACTTTAATGGGAGCAAGAATATGGTGGCAATGGGTATCAAGTCCACATAAACCATGGGCCCAACTATGGACTGCAAAATATTTGAATAATCGTCCGCCGGAAGAACTAATCAGAATCACCGACACAAATATAGGCTCACTAATCTGGAATGCAGCAAAACAACATAAAGAGTTAAGACAACATCATAGATTCTGGGAGATTCATAATGGAAGAACTATGCATTTATGGGTTGACTCATGGCAACAACGACCCAAAATATTAGAATTCCTCCCTCCACAAATTCCTGAAGGTGATAACATCAACCAAAATGAACATGTCTCGCAGCACTGGACTTAAGATATTCATCAAGGCTTCAAACAATGGAAACCAACTGAACAGATAATACTTCAAGAAATGAAAGATTATCATGAAGATTTGCACAAGGAACTCACTAGCAGGAAAATAAGATGTACAAATGAAAAAGATGTTTTGAGATGGGGTTACACTCCAAGGGGAATGTACACAACAAAAGAAGCATATAAGCTGATGCTCCAAACATAGGAACCAAGAGATCCCGCTTGGGCACACCTATGGCTTACTGAAATATGGCCCAAAGTCTCCACCTTCACTTGGCTACTTTATCATCAGAGAATACTAACATGGGACAATCTAATCAAAAGAGGCTTCCAAGGTCCCTCATATTGCCCTAATTGCAAGGAACAAGGAGAAACTATTCAACATCTTATGGATTCTTACCACATGGCCAACCAACTATGGGAAAATCTTACCTTTAGGTGTCAATGACCTTGCAAAATCACAGGGGATATCAAAAGTATCATTCGCAACTGGGAGCCTACTCCCTACAATAGCAAGCTTTAAAATGCTCTATGGACAATACTCCTAAGCTTCCTCTTTTGGACAATATGGAAGGAGAGAAACAAAAGAATTTTCAAAAATAAAAGCACTTCTTTGGAAATCATATGGAACAATCTATGCCAGAATGTTCAAGAGACCCTAGCACTCCAACAACGGAATGCAGAGGACCTCCCCACTCAGGCACAGGAACAGAGTATCTGGGACAACTGGCAATTACGACTCCCACAAACTCAAAACAATCACAACAAAGCAACGGTTATCAACAAGCAACCCCACAATGGAATCCCCCTCCCACAACTGTGATCAAACTAAATTTTGATGGGGCCTCGAAAGGCAATCCAGGAAAAGCAGGACATGGAGGAATATGCAGGAATCATGAAGGACAACCTCTTCTTCTATATTTTGGTTCAATTGGATGGGACACAAATAATTCAATAGAACTGGAAGGACTATGGCAAGGTATAAATTTAGAGCATCAACATAACTTTCATCCTCTCATAATAGAAGGGGACTCTCAAATCCTCATAAATATGGTTACCCAAATACAAATGGGAACCTCGGCCTCAAGAGTAGCCACTAGTTGGAGACTAGTGGCTCGGCTCGAACTAATAGAGTAGTGGATGAAAAATAGAAGAGCCACCACTTTCATTCACGTCAAGAGAGAGAACAACAAGGTTGCAGACCTTCTAGCAAACATAGGAGTTGAACATGATCAGGTACTCCAATCAGGAGCCATAAACATTTTAAATGATTAAACTCAAATACAAGCATGCACTGACTCGGTGCACAAGGAAGCACAATTCCCGAATGCAGGTGTACACAACAGTTATTAAGGGGGAGGCAGAACTGGATGGCAAGTGGCCCTGCCACATGGCCATCCGTAACACTGCACTCCATTCTAAACAATGGATTAACACCGGCCATAAATGGCATTTAAGTTGGCATTGCCTTCAATCTGCCTGTATTTACCCACCTCGGCTCAACTCCATGGCGACCTCAGGTGAAATTAATTCCACCACCCTTGTCTCTTATTCCCTGCCTCTGCAATGCTAATGCCCCCAGGCTACCACTGATCTAAGCTCTCGAACTGCCACAGGTAGACGATGCAGCATCCTATGCTGCAGTGTTTTTGGCCTAGGACTTCATTATTCTCAAAGTCTGCAATCTCATCATCCACTCGGTGTCTCTAGCTAATCCTCCTTCTGAACCATACCTCGGCATAAATTCTCCTACTCTTGGTGTCAACATGCCCAAAACTCGCCATAGAATGCGGAGTCGCAAAGGCAGCAACAGAGGAGGATCGACGCGACCCCCTCCATATCTAGACTCTGAAACCACCTCCTCTTCGGTTCATCAAACTACATGTGAATACCCAAACACTCGTAGTGGCAGAGGATGTTCACAACCTCTCCACCTCCATCTGACGCCCCCTGCTTCGCCACCCAGCGGAATTCCCCCCAATCCACAGTCGCCCCTCCACTCACCCCAATTCCTCTACCGATGCTCCTTGAACAAACCCATCATTACCGCCACGATATCCATTACCTTTCACGAGGAGGAGCAAGATACAGAAGGTGGTCACCACTCCAAAATGAAACCTGCCAGAGTTGAGGGAAGCTCAAATTCCATCACCTTCCACGACGAGGAGCAAGCCACAAAAGGTGGTTGCCACACCAGAGCGAAACCAACCATGGCCGAGGTGAGCACTCACTGTGTAGGGATGAAGCAAACTGGGAAGGAGATGGACCAGGAACATCATGACGATGAAGACATGGATACTTACAGCTATTTTGTCGTGGTGGAACAACCAGCGAAGCAGGCAGATGACACGGGCGCTTCGAAGAAGGCAGATGATGACATGGAGTATTATAGGTGCTTTGTTATTGAGGAACACCTGTCGTCTCTGCAACGCACCTAATCAGCCACACAACCTGCCACGTGTTGACTATTCTCAGGTTCTTGGAATTATGTTATTTGGTTCTTTTATGGGGTTTTCAGGAAAACTTGATGTTACTTGGTTACATGGTAGATTTTTTGTTTTTCTTTGAAAAAATGTTTAAAAACTGTGTGTAATTGCTGGTTTCCCATCATGGTTAGTCCAAACCTTGTTTTGTTGTTTTTTCCCTACACTATGGCATGGACAAGCACAGGCTAAAGCCTCAGTGTACCATATTTTTACAGTAATAGAATTTAGCTTAATTTAGAATAATAATAATAATAATCCCTTAAACTAATAAAATACATATTTTTACAATAAAATTGATTCAAATCTTATCATACATATTTTGGGACTATAGTAAAATGTTAAATAAATTATTACTAACTAAAAAATGCAAAATGTCAAATAGATATGGATAAGGCGAAAGAAATCAAAAGTTAAATGAATTATCACTAACTAAAATATTGAAAAATGTCAAACAAAGATGGATAAAGAGAAAGAAATTTGATTTTTTGATAGCTAAGAAATGTTTTAACCAATGTTGTTGTTAGTCGACTTTGTCATTGTTTCAAAATAATTTTGTCCATTTAATTTTATTTTAATGTTGTTTTCCATCTTTATTAGTTTCCATTTGACTCTTTTTTTTTTTAATTTATCAAAAGTTTAACATTATGAAAATAAATTTATTATTTGTAAATAAAATTTAAATTCATTTATCTCAAATATTCTTGGTTGAAATGTTTCACCTTTTATTGTGTAATGATAGAAAAAATGAATCCATGTACTCCATCATTAATTATTATTTTACTGTCAATATTATTTTTATTATTTATTAAAAATATACAAGTTAACATTTAATGTGAAATCAAAAGCAAGTGAGAAATGCATGTTTGGAAATTTACTGTTCTTCCACGAAAAAACCAAGAGGAGCGGAGAAGCTAGGGTTGGAATTGAAGACAGGGTTTTGGATTCAGGGTACCATGGCGGGGAGTGCAGGTGGGAGTGTTGCTCCCTATAGCAAGGTAGTCACAGGAAGAAGTCAAAACGCGAGAAAGAAACATTTCAAAAAACCACTGGATAAGATCTCAGAAACCAGAAGTCAGGGGACATCCGGAAGAAGCGGAGATCAGGATCAGGAAGGGGATCAACAAGAAACAAGAAAAGAAAAGGAGATTGGAGGCAGTAGTGAAAAACTAGCTTCCTGAAAGACCACGGGAGTCTACAAGCCCAAGTCAGGCATTATTCCTTGGGTCGTATTAAGTGACCCAACGATACAAGCTCATGGAGATCATATGACGGAGCATGCAATTATATGCAAGTTCATGGGGCTATGGCCGACGAAAAGGGCTTTACATGTTTGGATAAGGAGCCATTGGAAGCCAAAGGGGGAAATACATTTACATCTGGGTTCTAAAGGTTTTTTCACAGTAGTGTTCGCAAGCCTAAAAGACAAAGTGTTTGAAGGGGGGCCCTATTTCTATGCTGCGGAAAGTATCTACATGCGGCCATGGATGATGAACTTTGTCCCGAAACGTGAAACATTCACTTCAGTACCAGTTTGGATCAGACTATATTCCCTTCCTCTGGATTATTTGTTGCCAGAATCTTTGAAAACCA
>APFE030613159.1:45400-62334 GCA_000404065.3 Pinus taeda | reverse complement strand
GTTTGAATTTCTTTCATCCTGTTCTAGTGATATTAAAATTTTCAATGTAATTGGTAAAGGGACAGTGGGTTTATTGATCATTTATTGAGAGGAGGAGATGAGTGATCCATATTTTGTTGATGTAAATGATATTCTTCACAGGTAATGTGAGATGGTGAAATTACTCAGGTTGGTAGATATGATAACATCTTACAATCAGGCACAGATTTTGTGGAATTAGTTGGTGCACATCAGAAATCTTTGAAAACTATTTCTGCTATGGAGAAATCTGAAGTGTACACATCAGAGAGATTTGTTGAAATCTCATGTCCTGGCAATACAGCTGGAGTGAAAAATGTTACTGCCAGTGACACACTGGAGCAGTGCGGTGTTCAGAACTCAATAGATGTAGAGGAAGAGGTTGAACCAGAAAACCACAAAGGAAAATTGGATAAAGAGAATAAAAATTCATAGCTTGTACAAGAAGAAGAAAGAGAGAGAGGCAGGGTAAGCATGTCAATATACTGGTCTTACATTACTGCTGCATACAATGGTACTTTGATACCTATAATACTACTGGCCCAAATAATAAGTCAGCTACTTCAAATATGTAGTAACCTTTGGATGACATCGGAAGCCTCTACAAAAGAAAATGAAAGTTCCCCTATGAGAAAGTCCCTTTTCATTCTGGTTTATGTTGCTTTGACATTAAGCAACTCCCTGTGTGTTCTTGTGAGGTCTATGCTTCTTTCATTGGTTGGACTTAAAACTGCTAATCAGTTTTTCATCACTCTGCACAGGTGTATATTTTGTGCACCAATGTCCTTCTTTGATGCAACTCCATCTGGGCGAATACTGAATCGGGTCAGTTGACATTTATTGTTTTAATAGGCTAATACCTTTCCTAAGAGAGAAGGAAATCATTTGATTCTAGTGGGTCAGTAACAAGCTCTCTGTTTCTTGGCAGGCATCAACTGATCAGAGTGCAGTGGGCACATTGATTCCTTCTCAACTAGGAGAATTGGCTTTTGCATTTATACAACTTTTGGGGATCATTGCAGTCATGTCTCATATTGCTTGGCAGGTCTTCATTGTGTTTATACCAGTGGGTGCAAGTTGTATATGGTATCAGGAATTCTCTGTATTTATCAATAATAATAAATACGAACTTGCAAATTTTAATTTTCTCAGAGGAACATAAATTGGCGATAAGAGAGATTGATTTCTACTTCAAGGTTTGCTGTAGGTAGATCCCATAATTTGATTGAAAAGGATGTTATCAAATAGATTAAGTTGCATCAGGATTCTATCATGACAACAGTTTATCTGTATTTCTTTGTTTCCATGCTTTTGGGTTTTTATAGTAATAAGAGAATTCTTGTAACTCCTTTGACCTTCCTTGCATGCAGCAATACTACATAACATCAGATAGGGAACTGGCTCAGCTGGCATCAGTTTGTAGAGCTCCAATTGTACAACATTTTGGAGAATCAATCTCTGGAGTAGCTACCATTAGAAGTTTTGACCAGGAATTTCGATTCATGGAAAGAAACCTCGAGTTGATTGATATATATATGAGACCTAGTCTCCACAAAGTTGGAGCCAATGAGTGTCTTGGCATTCAGATGGATTTTCTGTCAAATCTTGTGTTTGCATTCTTTTTGGTGTTCCTCATTCGCTTGCCTCAAGATGTAATTAGTCCAAGTAGGTACAGAAGCACTATCTTAGCTTACAATTATTTTTCCTAAACTGATCTCAGCAGACTAGACATATTCTTTATAATGAAATATGAAAGTAAATGAAATGGCACCTTAATGGGCACTGCAGGGTTGGCAGTAACATATAATCTAAGTCTGAACATGGTACAAGCCTAGGTAATATGGTGCCTTTGTTATGTGGAGACCAACATGATCTTAGCGGAGAGAATAATGCAGTATTCACGAATTCCCAGTGAGTCACCAGTGATTATAGAGAATTGTAGACCAAACTCCAACTGGCCATCTAGAGGAACAATAGATCTAACTGATTTGCAGGTCAGAACTCAATACAAATAGTCTCTTTTTCACGCATTCAATGCTAGTAATTTGCATGTCAGTTCATATATAAATTTGATCCATACAATCAGGTGCGTTATGGACCACACCTTTCGCTTGTCTTGAAAGGCCTTACATGCACTTTCCCTAGAGGCATGAAGGTGGGAGTTGTGGGGCGGACAGGAAGTGGAAAATCTACTCTTATTCAATCCATTTTTTCGCATTGTGGAAACAACAACGGGCATAATTGTCATTGATGGAGTCGACATCTCATCCATAGGCCTCCATGACCTAAGATCAAAATTAAGCATTATTCCCCAAGAACCAACAATGTTTGAAGGCATTATAAGAAATAATTTGGATCCTCTCGAAGATTGCTTGGATGATGAGATTTGGGAGGTTAGTTCTGCTTCATATTCTATAAGCATTAGTATCAATTTTAGCGCCAATTATTCTTGCCTGGAAGAATATAGATATTTCCCTGAGGATCTTGCTGTAAGTTTATTGTTTATGAATCTACTTCGATTTTGCTTGTGCTTTCAGGCTTTGGACAAGTGCCAACTTGGTGGGATTGTACGAGCAAAAGAAAAGAAACTTGATTCCTTAGGTCTGCGTGTCTTTTTTATAGTAGCTATTTCTTCTATTTGCTTTCCATCTTAGTGCTCATGTTTTGTTTATTTTTTGGTGTCCTTGAGACCTACCTAGTCTCTAGGGCCCCTTTTTTTTAGAATGAAAATTGAGAATCGAATTTAATGGAATGATCTCTTGTATAGTGTCTGAGAATGGAGGAAATTGGAGTGTGGGTCAATGCCAGCTTGTCTATTTGGGATGGGAACTACTAAAACAAAGTCGGATACTGGTCCTTGACGAGGCAACTGCCTCAATTGACACTGCAACTGATGGACTTATTCAGCAAATAATTCACCACCGATTTTCTACCTGCACAGTAATTACTATAGCACATCGGATTCCATCTGTTATTGAGAGTGATATGGTTCTCCTATTAAAGGATGGTATAACATTTATAAGTTGTTTATTTTCTAGTGTTTTGTTACAGTTACTATTTTTTTGGACACATTTCATTTTTTACTTACTTTGTATTTGTTTTGAATCAGGACAAATTGTTGAGTATGACACTCCATCCAAACTACTCAGCAACAAATTTTCTGCATTTGCAAAACTTGTTTCAGAGTACTCCATCCAATAGATATCTTAACTAGAGCTTTGGACATTGGTCATATTGGGTTTACAATAGAATGGAGAAAAATATTCATTTCCCTAAAACTCAAGCTGGATAAATGTACAATATAGAGATACAATATAGTAGACTATGAGCTACCATGTAAGCTCATTATTTTCTGATAATATTCTATATTTAGGTCAAAAGAGTTCAATAACTCTTATCAGTGATTTTGACTGACTTTGACATTTATGATTTTTCACTTGTTATATACAAATGGATTTTACCCTTTTTCGAGTGTAACTTTTGTCACTTCAACAAGGTAATCAAGGTAATATTGGAGAACTCCAGACAACTTGGATTTGTACAGGCAGTGCAGTTGGATGTAAGGTGCCTCTAACTAATTTGTCTTTTTTTTTTCTGCTTTGTTTCTATTATTTTGAGTTTCACATCTGCATTTTTTTGTTTCTATTTTAGTTTTGACCTCTATATGTAGTAATACTATGCCAATTCACATCAACATTTTATTCTCATTTCTACCAAACAAGCTATGTTATACTTGTCAAGGTTCATATGTCTTGTTATTTTAGGTCTTAATAATAAGTGTTGGCTAATTGTTAATGTGTTTTTTTCCTTCCTGCAATGAACCTACTCAATTTTATTCATAATATTTTGCAGTTATAAACTTTTAAAGTTACCTAATATTTCAATGAGTAAGAATTTGAGAATTCTACTATCTAACCATCAAATATGCCCAAAAGAGGGAAAAAATATAAGAAAAAATGAGAGATGTACAAAATAGACATAGGCGTTTTGTTCTTTAAAAGCAATTTATTTTTTATTTAATTATTTTTTTCAATTTTTTTTTGTGTCATTTTTTCTTTTGAATAATGATGAAAATATTGGTTTGAGTGGTTGTTATAACTAATATTCGGTTTAACAAGTTTTGTTTTCTTTTCTTTTGTTTTTTTGTTTTTTTTTGTTTTTGTGTTTTGTTTTTTTTTTTTTTTTTAAATTAAAAATTTCAATATAAAAACAGATATTCTACATCAACTTCAAAAAATCTTATAATTCACTTTGTTGAGGTAAATTTTCATTTTTATTAGAGTTAAAACTTCACTTTAGCTATGGGAGGAACTTGCACACATTTTTTTTGGCACAAAAATTAAATATGTTCTTTTTAAAAGTTTCATACTCCATTAAATGTTTCAAATTCACTATGATAAAAGTTCAACACTCACTGACAAAAGTATAAAGTGTCTTTTTTAAATGAAAAGTATAAATTGTCTTGTTTAAATGAAAAGTTTAGAATGCACGTGATTGATTATAAGAGTGATTATAAGAGTGGCTCTTAAATTAAAATTGAAACTTTGAAAACAATAAAGTGTCTTCTTTAAATGAAAAGTATAAATTGTCTTGTTTAAATGAAAAGTTGTGTCTTGTTTAAATGAAAAGTTTAGAATGCACGTGATTGATTATAAGAGTGGCTCTCAAATTAAAATTGAAAGTTTGAAAACAATTCCATGAAAGTACAAGGAGTTATCTCCTTTGTATGAAAGTATAGGGAGTTATCTCCTTAGTTTAATGTTCTTTCCATGCCAATTAAAATGTAATGAGGGATCATTCCAAACTTTCTATAGAATTCATACTATGCTTTCTCCCACATTTAAAACTTTCTCATCATTACTAAGCGTTCAAGTTTTAGTGGAGTGAAATTTGGAGCTTAAGACCATTAAAAGATCAAAAGTGTTAAAATTGGCAACTAGGGCCAAATTCCAACTTCGGACAATTTATTTGATGGAGATGATGATTGCATTAAATTTCACTTTATGAGAGAGAAGATAATTGTTGGGAATACTTTTTGTAACCTAATTGTTGGCCATACTTTCTATAAAATAATCTAATAAAAATAATAAATAATTTTCACAAAACCGCTATTCTTGATCGTTTTTATTTCAAATTCAATTGCTTGCCAATGTTAAATACTTACAAAATGGAAAAAAGTATAGGTATAATGAAAATGATGAGCGCATTTTTATCACATAATTTGCGAACTAAAACCAGAGAATCATGTTTAAAATTTAAAAGTGATAGATTGTAAAGGAAATAAATAAAACATAATCCCGATTGTAACAAATTCGCTGTAAGTTTTTGTCCGTGGAAGATTTATTTGCATAATGAAAAAGGCAATATGGGAGATTCCAATTACGTTCCAAAGCATTTTTTAAAATGTGGATGTGACAAAAGGTTGTTGTGGAAGGTGTTGTTTGTATATGGGAAATTTCTTGATCATTGTGTATAATCCTAATGTTGATAGATATGTCTACTAAGTGGTTCCAGTTAATGGGGCATTGATTTGAGCTTTCAATATACTTTTATTCTTTATCAAAGTATTTTTTTTGTTGTATTTGTGTTCTTCAATTTATGCCTTACAGCGTTTCCTTTGCAACATCTGGTGCAAATGCTAGTTATGTTATATGGTCGACATAGCGGCAATTGGTAGTTTGTTGTGGATATATTACAATCAAATACCTTACAACGTTCTCGGTTGAAGTCTTAAGGTTTTCTCTATTTATCACTACTAGATGGGATATTTTTAGTGTTACAGTTTTATCTAATACTAACACCACCACATTCTATGACGCGGTTGAGTGTTGGTGTAGGCCGAAAACCAATTACTCTTCAACTTTTGTGTAGAGAATATCCAAATAATTGGACACAATTTCGGCGGAGCTTCCTTCAAATATTATTGCGTCATGAATGAAAGGGTATAGGCGCATGGCTAGGGTTATTTTAACTAGTAGTTAATTAATACATGCACCTTGAATTTTTTTAGTGGATTAATGTTCCTATTTTTCTAAAGAGGAGGATGATGATGAGAAGAAACCAAGTTATCTTGAGATCTAGACATTGTAGCAACAAATAAAATTTGTTAGAGTAACATAAAAAATTTGTTATGTACTTTTATACTCTGGAATCGGAGCCATTGCTAAACTACGTGTTTGTCGATATGTTTGAAGATTAATCCAACGTTGTCAAAACACATTCTAGAAGCAATGCTTTGTTGGAAGTTAACCTCAACTATTAAACTTAAATGCACTGTTTGCGCCATTCCATACTTGAAAGTACAAAACAAATCACATTACATATTTTTCTATAGGCTAAAGGAAAGCTAAAGTAAATGAGTTTCTGAATCGAAGTACAAGCTCCCCCATCCTTGCAATACATAAGTAAATCAAGGTCAGTGAAATATCTGTGCAGAGTTAATGTAGTTGTAAACTCGCTATTGTACTACGCATTGTAAGGACATTGCACAGGTGGAATGATCAAGTGTTTTTAATATGTAATTCAATGTGTTGAGTGTGCACATTATATGACATATTAGATATCTTAATTATGCCGAAGGCGTTTTCTCTGCGGGGTTGAGGTGTGTAGTCGCTTTTCACCCTAACCAATCACAAAATTGCATTTTCGTCTTCCTTGATCCAATCAAAACTTGACATGTAGAAAAAAATTGGGCAAAGGTCTCACTAATTTCGTCCTCCTTCCAATTAAAAACCTACCACGTGGAACTTTGAAACAGTTTCTGGACCCATCACGTCTCCACCCCGCCCAGATTCACATCGTGGTTTGTTTTTTCTGGCATTCCCTGCCACCATGCTATTAAGGTCATGCAGTGGTTTGTTCCCTGCACCAGAGGGAGCCGAATAGAACTATCTTTCATAGCCTCTCCATAGTGACAAACCTGCGACCAGAGTGAACCGAATAGAACTATCTTTCACAACATCTCCATAGCTAACCATCTCCAACAAAAGTTAAGCGATAGACTAATCAATGAGTTCAAGCACAACCAAATGAAGGCCTTTCAAAGAAACCCATCTAACCTTCACACCTCACATTCGATATTTAGGGAACACGTCTACACTATGAACTTCACTTGGTACGATGCTTTCACATCGTGACCTTCACCTTGTACAATGCCTTCAAACAAAACAAGAAATCCTCCCAACAGAACATCCACTTGGAGAAACCTATCGTGGTCTTCAATTTGGTTGCAATTCAAAGGCATATTGCCTTTCCACAGATCGAACTTCTACCAACAAGCTCCAAATCATCTTTGTATGCCATCTAGTTCTCAAGGGTAAAAGTCCCAAAGACCAAATTCCTTGGAAATCTAATGCTACTTTACTAAACTCATGCACAATTTAGCCCATGAAAACCTTTAACAGTAGCACATGACGATGATAGGTAAATTTCATAGTTGGCTAAACATACAATGACAATTCAACAATATTGTGATGTAGTTGACTATGGCTTTGAACAATATCTATGCATGCAAGCAACAAATAATCATTCACACTGTGATGATAGGTAAATTTCATAGTTTGGTAAACATACAATGACAATTCAACAATATTGTGATGCATTTGAGTATGGTTTCGAACAATATTTGAGCACGTAAGCAACAAATAATCATTCACACTCGTTCATCAATTTATCATGTTTGAAACTTTCAATGTGCCTGCTATGTAGGTTTCCATTCAGGAAGTTCTATCTTTGTATGCAAGTGGTTGTACAACTTGCTGGCATTATGATACGAGTGTTGTCCTTGATGAAAACTCACATAGATGACAGTTCATAGTCCAACATGTTAACAACAAAGGATTACAGATCATACTCAAGAGATTGAATAAAGAGAAGTATACGTTGGTTCATTTTTTCTAAGTGGTGTGTACATGTAGGTCCACAGAACAAAAAGAGCGTATACGTATACACACACTCTCACAAGAGGAAAAGCGCATACAGGTTGGAAAAACAAGGAAATTCAAGAGCAAAGAATACCAGGGGTCAATACCATGGTATTAGCCCACAATATTGAGCAGAGTAATGACTATTTGATCTCGCCCAAGAATACCACGGGTCCTAAGTGGTTTTGGTCCGAGGTATTGAGAAAGGCCTAAAACTATATAAGGAGGAGAAGATCATTAGGCCAAGGTGTGCAAGTGAATGGGTTTCTGAGGAATACTTCTATTTGAAGCATATGTTATGTTGCAGGGGCTATGATTATGAGATGATCTAAAATATTTTGTGCACCTTGGATACAATGTTAGAGAAGGATCATAAGAACTGAAATGACTTATCATTGCATGATTTGATGTTGATTGGGCTAAATTTGATTACTTACACATGTTGTATTATGTAAATGTTATGATCTGGGTATCACTGAAGTCTGGAATAGTTGTGAAGTTTTAAGTTAGTATTTGCAGATCTATATGCTGGTTCGCTTTGGTAAAAGCGTGTATGCACGTTGGTTCGACACATCTAAGTAGCATATACATTATGAAATATGATGTTTGAAGTTGCAGTTGGTTCTGGTTGTTAATGCAGAGTTCTAGGTTATGCTCTATGTTCTGGTGACTATGTTCTGAATGTTCAGATTGATTAATTGTGATTTGCTTCAGTGATGATGGGTTTTCAGTGATTGGTTGTATTTCAGTGGTGATTGATTTTGAGCTTCAATGTTATTGTTGGGTACAATATGAAAATTGGATGAAATGTGGTCTTTAGATTATGGTGTGGTGTTCTAAGAGTATCCAGTCTGAAAATTTATGAAACATGGTCCCTGGAGGAAGGGAGAAGGTCGTAGCTTTCTATAGGCCGGGGCCTACGTACTGGTAAACATATCAGTTAGTACAAAAGCCAGGGGGTTGGAGCTCCCTTCTAATAGCAGCTGGAAAACGAGTGAAGGTTGGAAACTTTTGTAGGTCAGTGCCTACGTACTAGCAAACGGATCAGTTAGTACAAGAGCTAGGGGGTTGTAGCTCCCTTCCGGTAGAAGCTAGAGAATGAGAGAATGTTGTAGCCTTTTGCAGGTGGGTGCCTACGTACTGGTATGAGTCTACACCAAATATTGTAAACAAGTTTTTCTTATATTAAAAGAAGACAGAGATGACAACAACAGATGGTTTTTGTCCCGCATTGCGTTTCCACCTTAAATCTTGGTGTTCATGTGTGTTTCTTATGTGTGATGGTTTATTTTGTTATAAAGTACTGATGCACTGATGAAAGATTAACATATGATGAATTAACTAAATCATAATTTCACTGGACATACACCGCTTGCCTTAAAGACAGTGGCGTGTACAAGTGAGTTACCTTCATTGTAGTAGCATATATAAATTTGAGTATGAAAAGAAAAAGTTATTGATTTGATAAATACCGATTCACCCACCCCCCCCTCTCAGTATTATTCCCAACACAACTGGTATTGTGTTGGATTCTGGTGATGGTGTTAGTCACACGATGCCAATTTATGAACGAGAAATTACAATAGAGAAATTGCAAAGTTGTGGATCATCTTAGATCCATGATTTCCTCTCACAAAATCGCCTAAATCTCTCAACACACATACATGGCAGATAATTACATTAAATTAAGTCTCCTCGAGACTTATCAATTCCATCAAATTAGCTCGTTTTTAACAGAAATTTGCTCTCAATTTACATATTGTCCACGTATCCTCCTCCATAGCTTTGACTTTGGCTTTTGATTAAGGGTGTTCGGATGCTCCTGCATCAACACATATTCTAGCACAAATGAGAATATCGCCTTTAGGCTTTGCATAGTTATATAATGAGCCAACATGTTTCTAATTGCTTTGAAGGTATCATGACCTTGGAAGAAAATAAGAAGATGCAAAAATCTAATCCATATGGCGACTGGAGAGATTTCCATGTTCAAATTGAAATCAAGGTTCCAGTGGGATAGGAACATTCTCTTAGAGCCCACGAAGGACCAAATTTGAAGAGAATATCTAGCTTCTTCGCTTTCAAAAATAAAAATAAAGAAAGCTTTACTAGAATAAAACATTACAACAAGGCCATGATCACTCTAATTCTTAGCAGTCCATTTGAAGATAATGTGAGGACTAGGCCAAAGCTCTATAAATTTACCTAGTAATCCTCTCTCCTTCAAGATATCAATATTCCAAGGTGCCATGAAAGAGCCTAAGTCCAACTTGGAAATGACATTTGATCATTGGGCACATTTGTTATTTTCATAAATAGAACTGCTCATAGCAGAATGGGCATCCATTATAAACACGCAAAAGAAACCCTTGAATATATCATTGAAGAACTCCAATATGTTGCCTTCTCCTAAAGTAAAACAATAGTTGCTCTCCTCAAATATGAAATGAAGTTCAACAAATTGCAATTGAGAATCACTTGAAGCTAGTCATCGACCACTAAAAAAACCTTGTTGTAGCCAAAACATATCCTCCGATTCACTTTCATCTCTGCTCTAATTCACAATCTATAAAATAAAACTTTAAACAAAAATTATTTGAATTATCCATGTAATAGATACAAATATACCACTGGAAAACCCACAAATATATATTTAAAAATAAACATAAAATAATGAAACGTAGGTAACAAGAAAATATTTAAAATCCAAAGATAGATTAAATTAAAGAACGTGGGTAACAAGATAATATTTTAAAATCAAACATAGAATAATCATAAGATAACATGAGTTCAATAGTGAACTTATCACTAGAGTACCTTCTTCTTCAAGAGGGACTAATAACCAACCACATACTTATAAAAGATAATCGCTGACAAATGAGTAATCAATGGGATTCAAGCAATGGGTAGGTAATAGTTCATTTCTTCAATAGACAGTGGCTTCTTTGGTCACACAAAACAAGAAGCTAGTAAAAAAACTATTGTTGTTGCATTGAAATAGCACCGAAATACATACCAATTTAGCAAAAACTATAGATGGAATTGCAAATTAGGGTTCCAAATTGTATTGTTCCATTAAGTAATGTATTGATGGTATTGAAAAATAAATATTCCCGACAAAACTAAAAGATAAAGATAAAGATAAAGCATTAGAAAAGACTAGTTGCTTCGTGGTGAAGAGTGGGGAATATATTTTATTCACAAAGTGGTGATGAGATTACTTTTGGAATCTGTCAAGCATGCTTGATAGGAATATCTGTCCCCACATGGGAAATTTTGATTGTGAAAGATCATGAAGCATATGCATAGAATATAATATAGGGAAACAATGTGCACTTCCGTAGTACATGGAAAACCGTAATTTGTTTAAGTGTCTATACGTAAACTTATAAATTTTATTGGCGAGAAAGGTTTTGTAAAACGATTTTTAGTGATATTTTAATTATGTATTATCACTTTGAATCTAAACAACTCTATATTTTGGAGAAAAGTTCTTACAATTATTATTATTGGGACTTACAAAAGATTGAATTTTGAATTTTATGGTTTACATAATACTTCATAACATAACAACCAGAAATTGAGTTTCCCCTATGAATTCAAGAGATAATTATTTTTTTTTCCCCGGCGGAAAAATCGCAAATTCAAGAGATAATTGTTATTAAAATATAATAAACAAAATCTTAACGATTCATTTGTTTTGGTTAATAATTAATAGTATATTAGTATTAAGCAAGTGTGCGAAAGAATTAGCATTATTTTTTGTTAACATGGCGAGGTTAAATAACCTGGATATTTCTATCTTCAATACAACAGAACAAGCAAATAACACCTAAAATAGCGTTGAAATTTAGTGTTTTTCAGTTCACAAATTGGACACCTTTCCCAACGCAAAAATGGGTGTGACTAGGTATGTTTATCATAGCACCAGATTTTGCATCGTAAATTTCTCCTAAAATAACATCATAAATAGTGTCTGAATTAGCGCCGGAAAAATAGTCTCAAAAATAGCACCATATATAGCACCTGAAATAGCGCTCAAAATCTTGCTTGGAGTTGCACCGAAAATAATGTTGTAAGTAGTACCAAGAATAATTCCGTAAGTATTGCCTGGAATAGCACCGTAAAGAGTGTTATGAATAGCATTAGGATTTGCTTTTGATTTAGCTTCGAGTTTAGCTTCCAATTTAACATCGAGTTTTGCTTCTAGTGTGCCTTCCAATTTTGCTTCTAGTGTGTCTTCCAATTTTGCTTCTAGTGTGTCTTCCAATTTTTCTTCCAGTTTTGCATATAGTGTGGTTTCCAATTTTGCTTCCAAAAAATAATTATTGTTTTGCATATAGTTAAATTAATATGTTTTATTTCAATTTAATTAGTTAAATATATCATGTCTCTTAAATAAGTTATATGATTATACATCATATGAATGCATTTGAAATATTTTATAGGATAATATTTATAAATAATTTTTAGGGAAACAAACATCCATACTAATTAACATCATCGTTATACTTATTAAATCTCCATCAAAATAGAATCTACAATATCGAGTATATATAAAATAACAAGATAATTATTGTCACATGATCATTATCTATAATTAAAACAAGTGAGTCAAATATCTATAATTTAAGTGAATTTGAAAACATCCATCATGAGCAATAAATCAAAACCATCATACATAATAAATATGCATCCAAATCGTCAACCACTTTCAACATATAAAAATTGATGAGTCAATACTGACAAGACCATCATCATATATAACTAAAACAAGTGCAATTCACATATACTAGTTGATCAATAACATGTGAAAATGATCTATTGAGGGAGGTAGGAGTGGGAGGGGTTATCTTTTGCCCCAATGGAAATTTTGAAAAAAGGTTTGCGCGGGGTCTGGGATTTGCCTCAAACGATCCAAAAGAAGAATTAAGTCTACGACAAGGGCTCAAGCTAGCAACAATTGAAGGAATCCTCCAATTAAGTGTCTTTGGAGACTCTTTCATTATAATTCAAACATGTATCAAATTGAATCATTGCAAAGACCCAAATACAAGGCCAACTCTACAAAGAATCCAATTGTTCATGGATAAATTTGAATTTTTGGATTTCTATCATATCAAGGGAGAGAACAACACTTTGACAGATGATCAAGCCAACAAAGACATCAATTTGGTTCAGGGAGAGTTGATGGAGGAGGGCAGAAGAACAACTATATGTCACATACCATGATTTCTCATAACCCGAGGATATCAAGATGTTTAAGGGTAATTAAGGAGGATAATCTTACTGGTAGGTTGCATAAATTTGGTAGTCATTTCACGCTACAAAATCTATTGAAAATAGAAACAAGAAATGACAAAAATAGAATCCAGAAATTCCAATTTAATTTGTCCTTTAATTAAACTGATAATTAGAATCGAATTCTATTCTCATAACAACTTGTAATAGTTAACTAAAGTGAGTTGACTTAGTTAACCTAAGAATTTCGAGTTGGAAGTCTTTTTGAAGTCATGTATATGTTCTCCCTATATTATAGGGGTCCAGGATGAGATAAATGTGAGTTGTAATTAGTTAACTCAATTTATCGAGTTAAGTCCAGTTAAATTAGTTCCAAACTATTTGAAGAACTAATAGTGAGTTAACAATCAGCTGGTGCACTAATGCATTAACTAGTGCTACTCCAGTTAACTGAAGATTCCTTGATCATAAACTCATGCATGTCGATTCTGAGAAAGAGCCAATTGAGACTAGAGTGCAGGGACAGTGTACTATTTTTTGTATAATTTTCTTAGTTGTACAAATGGTGCAAGCAATCAGGAACTAAACCTAGAAGGGATTGCACAATTTTGGATGCACTGGTTTCCCTTTAAGATGGGATAATCAGCCATAGGAATTGTGCAAGGAAATAGGAACTTGGAGAGATGGAGAATTGGCTAAGTGTTGGCGAAGAGTTTGCTTGTGAGTTAGAGATTGATTTTACTGAGTAGTTGGGATTGTTCTTGTGAGAACAAGCATTGTATTATCATCTTGGATTTCTGATTAATGCAATATAGATAGTGGGGTTTTGAGTTGTGGTTTCCCCAAGATACTTATTGTATTATTTTCCATTGATTTATCTTCCTCTTGTCGATTATTGTTTTGCTCGATCTTTCTGTTCTTCCGCTGTAAAGAGTAGAAGTAGATTCTTGTCTCTTGCTTTAGTACATTGCATGAGCTTGTGAATCTACAAGAAATTCTACATGGTATTAGAGCTAGATTTGTAGAAATATCTACCTGGTATCGAAGCCAAACATTTTTTTGGGCCACAAGCTTGCAGAGCAGATCTAAAATTTTTGTGTAAAATTTTCAGAAATAAATAGCAGATGTGGATTCCTTGCGAAAAAATACCCAAATTCAAAAACAAATCGACCAAATCGGAGTTCGGATGAGGGAGATATCGCTGATTTAAAATCATCTCTTTTTCCAAAAAAATCATGATGGCAAGACAAATAAAACAAATTGGTGTGTTAGCCAAGAACCTGTATGAACCTGTATGAACTGTTTTTTTATATCAACAATGAAATAAAACCAAGTAATAGAGATCTTACCATGTTTCTTGATCTCATCTTGGGTCCTTAATTCCCACCATACAAGTGTTGCACCCTCTATTCTCAATGAAGCCAACTGAATCTTGATATCATCCTCTTGAAGGTTCTGAATTCTACAATACACCTCCAACTGACGAATCCAGTTATCGAGCTTCTCTGCATTAACTTCTCCATTGTACACAGGCAACTTGAATTTAACATCAAGCTTCATAAAATGTGATTTACCAACCCCTTTTGAAGAATGATGATGAGTATGAGTAATGGTGGTATTTGTGGAAGATTTTGAAGATGCTTTCAAAGAAGAAGATGAAGAAGATGGTGGAGATGGAGGAGGCTTGTCTCCATTCCCATTATTTCCTTTTCTTTTATCTTATTTTCCATTACCTCCTCCTAAAGAGCCTTCTGCATTGGGAGGCTTGGAACATTGTCCTTGTAGTCTATTGTTCCTCTCTTCATAGAGGACCTTAACCATCTCTGTCATATCAAAGAAAGCCTTTCTAAAGGTCTTCTCATCTTCTGTCATGATAGGTTCTCCTTCATGAGACATGGTCTCTGAAGGCTCAACTACAACTTGAGGTTGTACTGGTATTGGAATCTCAATTGCAACTTTTGCAACTTGAGTCTAAACTAGTGTAGAAGAATTTGGCAACCTTTCTCTTCTTCCCTTTGACCTAATTTCAGGGCTTTAAACCAGCTTTACTTCACCTCTTTTGAGCTTTAACCTTGTGAGCATGACATAAACTTGCAAACAATTAAATCCTTCTTTCACAAAGAAAATCTAGTAAGCAAAACCAATGCTCTGATACCAAACTTGATCTGAATTGGAGTAGATTAGTAATGTTGTGCTAATTCCCCATTCATAAATAAGCCTAAGATGCTTATCATTTTCTTTTCAAGTGCTTAATGATTCAAATTTTTTTGCAATTAACATATTCCCATGAGAGTTTCTTACGTAAATGTTATAAAAAATTTAACATAAAAAGATATGTTGAACAACAACAATATAACAACAATGAACATCAATATACAACACCCAACAAGAACATGATAAAGGAGTTCACCCCTCTTGGGCTATGTCTCCTTGGTTAAGCTTCCAATGGCTTAGGCCTCTTTATTATGCTCAAATTACATCAAAAGTGTGTTTACAATGCTTAGATGCCTCTAAAACATGTGTCAATGGGTTTAGAATACTCAAAAATGGCCATCCAACCTCTTTTTGTATCCAATTTAGATCAGAACTAAAGAAGTTATGACTTCTCCCAGTTTCTCCACTAATTGTTCCACAAAATGCTCTAAAACCGATAGAAAACTACATTTTAGCCCCAAAATCTGCTAACCGTGCAAGAATTTCTCTGCACCGCAGGCCATATCTTGTCGACCATATCACAAATCACAATCAGCGAGTTCATGCTTGTTTTAGCGGTGGAACACTGCAATGCGATATAGGTGGACCCGACAGAATATTAAACTGTGGGATAAAGAACCATTGCGTTTGGGATCTTATCACTTGTCGCAATCGGTAATTGGTTATGGGCTCTTTAACACATCGAAACATTTGCGATGCGATATCACGGACCCGCCGGAACATAAAACTGCAACACAATGACGTATCACATCTAAAACTCAAGTTGTGCCAGTGCTGGGGTCGATACCTATTCTCCCCTTCACCGCTTGTGATTGCCTCATCGCATCGCAACCCTGAACCTGCCGGGGCCGATTTGAAACACCTTTTCCGCCTACGGCTGCGATATGTGATTTTGTGAGCGCCAATGGTGGGTTGCCACTTGGCGCCTCCTTATTCGCTGAAGACTTGCCACATCATCCTAATCTTGCCATGTAGGTAAGTCAAACATGAACTTTGACTTGCTCTAACTTCTGCATACGAACTCGGGTTTGAGTGTCTTTCACACCATTGGATTTAAAATGATGAGATCTTCAATCTGAAGCTAAGTTTGACAAGATTCTGACACTTTGATTTTTGAGCATAATTCTGAGCACCTGATCAAGTGTGTATCTCTTCATTTTTCTAGATAATATAAAAGGAAGGATTGGTTGTTTCTCTGTGGACGTAGCCCAAATTGGGTGAACCACATATATTTGTATCTTTCTTGTTTTGTGTGTTTTTTTATTTGTGTTTACGTAATATTTTATGTGTTTCATTGCTCTGTTAATTAATTTCCAACAAAGTTGATGCTATAACAACTGCTACTATTGAAACTACTAAAATAGTGACCATTACAACGAATGTTGTAACAATAGGTTTTGTAACAACTGATGTTGTAACAATCGATGTGTCACATCACCCAACCCCTCATACTATTAGAGGAATGAGATAAAACATCTTTATTTATTTATTTTCCTCCGAACTGTACTTGACTTCCCAACTTGTCATAAGGGCCTCATA
>APFE030613159.1:27353-38944 GCA_000404065.3 Pinus taeda | reverse complement strand
ATATGTCATATGTTGGCATAACCCTCGATAAGGGCGTCGATATCTCGCCGCGCCGATCGTCGATTTATACTATTGTCGATATGTATATCGATGAAATCTCCAATAAAAGCGTTGATACCTCTGCTGTGTTGACCGCCGATTGTGATAAGTCCGACCGCCAATATGGGGATCAGTGAACTCCCGGAAATCGGGGGATATATGTGTCAGCGCCCATTTTAGTCGCCGGTCACAACTGTCGATCGTCGATATTAAAGCAACAATGCAGGGTTTTTGGGGTTGATGGTTGATAAAAGGTTTATATAAGGAAGAGGTGGGATTTGATCTCCCGACCTCTCCTCAACCATCAGCCTAATATTACCAATGCGCCAACCACTCCCATTGGGAAATCCGCCGATGAGTTTATATTTAAACTGAATTTTTCCTTTGCACACAGTTCAAGGAGGAGAGAGACTGCAGGCACGAATTTCGAGGCAAAATGCAGGCACAGATTTCAAGGCAGTAAATCAATTAATATTTTAATGCAGGAACCATGAATTTTGTAGGAGGGCAAAATTCTCACTTTGTCAGAATTTGACAACTTTTATATGGTTTTTACACCTCTTATCACCACGAACACACTGGTGTTGTTCGTTTCTCATCAAAGTTCTGCATTTTCCATTCATTTCCAGAATGCACATGGAACCATGATTTTAACAAAAGCATGGAGTGGAACCATGAGCCATGAAATTTTCCCAAGGAGGTAAAATTTTGACATTTCAGAATATAGTCAAGTTTATACTTGTTTTTCATGGTTTTCTACAGGGATCACAATGGGGAGACCAGATATGTCATCTGAGTTGCAGATTTACAGTCCATCCATGGACCAGAATCTTTGAGGAATCCCGAGGGAATCTAGAAGATTCCTTGAGCGCAGAATTCTCAACTTCTCAGAATTCGGATTTTGGACAGTCGATTCAGCACTACTTGACACCACAACATTGATGGTGGCTTCATATTTCTTATTTTATCACTTTCTTCTTCTAGTCTCTTTTCTAAGTGCCAGTGTAGATGTCCACATTCTTGTGCGAGCAGCCATCTTCATGAGATCGATGCCTTGAGAGCAATGGTCTGAGCAGCTTCAGCAGTGAGACATCCACTTCTTTAGATGGCCCCTTGGTTGTGAGGTATATGATGTGTTCATGTACTTCTTCTTTCTACATTATGTTGTACAGATCCATGTTCGATATTGATGCAGGATCTTGTTTATTTCATGTTGTCATGATTCCTTGCTAATTTGATGCAGAATCTTCTATATGATGTACTTGTTGTCATAACAATTCATGTTATGCTTTGAGATCCCTTATTGTATGTTGCTGGGATACTCTTGTTGTCGTCATGCATGTGTTTTTCTTTGACATCCCTTTTGTGCCATGTTGGCGGGATGCACACCATGCTTGTTTTGTGTCACACTGATAGGAGTCTTTTGATTGAGAGTTCGAGTTGTGGAACATCTCTTAGAGCCACTCCCATGTGAGGGCATTCTTCTTTGCATGATTGAGACATCATCTCTATGTACATCACCTTATTGACAACACATAATGCAACGGCCTACACCATCTTGACATCGGGGCCCGAAGATGTAGTCCTTCCTGGACGAACTCCGTTATCAACGGCTTTTGTTTTCATGTGTTGATTATTGTTATGTTCATCATCCTTACAGTCTGCAGTTGTCTTTGTTAATGTTCTTTTAAAATGCAATTTTAACACATCACAAAATTAAAAGGTCTTGGAAAGGTCCTTCTTCACACCCGGACCTAGATCAAGTGGTATCAAAGCAGGTCTTAACGTTGATGTGAATTGCAGTGCGAACAATGACAGAGGACGAAAGAGCAATGTACGAGACCATGCTTAACATTTCCAAGAAAGTGGAAATAATGTATGAGGCTCTACAAAAAGAAACAGAGGAAAAGGAGTGATTACAACTTCAGTTGAAAGCCACAAAAGAGGCCACGGAGGCACTGAAGCAAAACAAACATAATCTTTAAACAAAGAATGATGAATTGAAGATGCGTTTACATGAAGAGAAAGAGGAGAAGTAGAGTTTTCTACTACAGATGCAAGCAAAGGACGAGGCCTTGGAAAAGCTGCAACATAACCCATGTGAGGTAAAAAGTAGTTCTCCATCTTCATGTATGTTTCTTGATGATGATTTCGTTGTGTTTGAAAATCACACCATAGGAATTGACTCTAAACTATTGAAGAGAATGGCGTATGAAGGAAAAGGCTTGGGTGTTAATGGCCAAGGCATTTTCAATTCCATCCAAGTAGAGGAATTACCATGTTGGGCAGGACTTGGGTATGTCGAGAAAGAAGTTGGGGAAGGCGCTGAGACAGTTAGCGATCCACCAACGACGGATGATGAGTAGCCCTCATTAGTTCTTTCCAAATCGAAAGAGAAGGTAAAAGATGTTGATTTGCTTTCAATTTCATCTTCTCATAGTATGATATCTGTTAGAGATTTGGAGATCCCAATTACAGGGACAAATATGAGGCTCCTTACAAAGACAAGGCACGAGGAGAAAGAGCTTGGTGCTAACAACCAAGGCATCACTCAACCTTTGGAGTTTATGCATGAACCTCGATTTTCAGGCTCAAGGTACACCAAAGGATAGTGCTCAAAGGTGTTAGATTTGTCTGAGACTTCGTCGAGGAAAGGGAATGATGGGAGAACATCCCCATCATCCCATGGAAATTTCCATCGCAAGGAGAGAGTTGAGGCAAGCTCTCATTGCCATACTGACATCAAAGATAGAAAAGGAAGATATAACCAATTTTGATCTTCAAATGTTCATTTTGATTATGATCATGTTGTTAATAATGAACGAAGACTAAGGCATCAGAAAACATGTACTTTTTGTGGTTTACCTAACCATACCGTTTCCAAGTGTTGGAAAAGAATGGAAACACTCATGAGGCGTAAAATACCCTCTCAACCGCATGAAAAGAAATAGGTTAAGCAGATATGGAGGAAGAAATCCTACTACAGTCATTGTGACAAAAATGGCCATCAGGGAGCCACTTTTTGGAAGCTCCATCCAGAGCAGCGCCTTAAAGACAAAGCGTCTGTGCGTGAAGCAGGAAGAGCAGTTGTTCGACAAGCAAAACCACCTCAAGAAGGTGACCCATTCACATTGATAAGTGAAAAATGGTTTTTTTGATTTGCTATCATTTCATGGTCATTCTTTGTAAATCATTTGTTGCATTTTTTAAGTGTAAAAGTGATGATGAGTTTCCATCACTTGGTCAACAACAATGATGTTTGGTCATGTTTTGAGTCATATTTTGAGTCGCATGTTAAAACTCTAAAAGTGATGTTATGTTTCCATCACTTTCCAAACAATAGTGTTTGGCCTTATGTAGGTAAATATTGTGTTGCAGTGATGATGTGTTTTCCATCACTTTTTGAAGCAACCATGATGAGTTGGCCTTGTTGTCATATCTGGACTATTACATCCATGTTATTGTAAACTTGTCCACTGAGTATGTGTTATAAACTCATGGCAAGTATGGGATTTTTGGGTCTTTAGTTTGGTCATGTTACTAAAAGCATGTGATTTTCAAATAGTGTACTACAAGTTGCAGAAGTAGCAGGTGTCGGTTCGTCGCTTAAGGCTCCGAAGAACAAAGGTGAAGGAGATGGAAGCGAGACCTTTTCAGGACGCTTGTGATACGGACAGGGTACAAAGAAAGATGCATATTATTTTCCATTCTTTTGGAGGACCAAAAGCTCCTCAGTGTGGAGGATTGATCCAGGTGGCTCTAGAGAGACACACAGGACAAAGATGGCTCAAAAATCAAAGTATTTGGATTATGCTCGAACTAGGACCAGATTGAAGACCTCGCCGTCTTGATCGTGGAGGTGTGAACGGCTCGTCAAACCGAGCTCATATGCGAAAGATAGAGCTCTTCAAAGTTTGACATGGCAGGAGCAAGTGGGGCCCATAGTGTGCCACATGGCATCCCAGTGAGCAGGTGGGACCCACATGGTAGCCCATCAGCCATTGACGCTTGGCATTCTCTCATTTGTCTCCTAAAAATTGGCATAAGAGACAAAAATCATGGGAAATGGTTAAATAAATAACCATATAATGAAATATTTAAATAGTTATTAAAATAACTATATAAAACCATCCAAACACATGGTCAGGATTGGCAACAACAAACCCCGCTGAACCCTTTGAACAAACCTTATTGCAATAATAAAAATTTCCATATTGAATCGGGATCGGCAATAATAACCTCCGCCGAACCCTCCTCCACATAACCCACATATATGTCATAACAATATATATATATATATATAGATATATCGCATATGTCATATGTCGGCATAACCCCCGATAATAGCACTGATATCTCGCTGCGCCAATCACTGATATGTATATCGGTGAAATCTCTGATAAAAGTGACGATACCTCTGTCGTGCCGACCACCGATTGCGATAACTCTGATCGTCGATATGGGGATCGACGAACTCCCGGAAATCGGGGGATATATGTGCCAACGTCCATTTTAGTTGCTGGTCACAACTACCGATCGCCGATATTAAAGAAACAGTGCGGGGTTTTTTGGGTTGATGGTTGATAAAAGGTTTGTATAAGGAAGAGGTGGGATTTGATCTCCCGACCTCTCCTCAACCATCCACCTAATATTACCAATGCGCCAATCACTCCCATTGGGAAATTCGCCGATGAGTTTGTATTTAAACTCAGACTTTTGCCTTTGCACACAGTTCGAGGAGGAGAGAGACTGTAGGCACAAATTTTGAGGCAGAATGAAAGCACAGATTTCAAGGCAATGAATTAATTAATATTTTAATGCAAGAACCATGAATTCTGCAGGAGGGCAAAATTATCACTTTGTCAGAACTTGACAAGTTTTATATGGTTTTAACACCTCTCATTGCCACAAACACAATGGTGTTGTTCATTTCTTCATCAGAGGTCTACATTTTCTAGTAAGTTCCAGAATGCATGTGGAACCATGATTTCAGCGAAAACATGGAGTGGAACCATGAGCCATGAAATTTTCCCAAGGAGGTAAAATTTTGACATTTCAGAATATAGTCAAGTTTATACTTGTTTTTCATGGTTTTCCACAGGGATCACAATGATGAGACCAGATTTGTCATCTGAGTTGCATATTTACAGTCCATCCATGGAACAAAATATTTGAGGAATATCGGGGGAATCTAGAAGATTCCTTGAGCCCAGAATTCTCAACTTCTCAGAATTCGAATTTTGGACAGTTGATTCAACACTACTCGACGCCACCACGCTGATGGTGGCTTCAGATTTCTTATTTTCAAATTTCTTCTTCTAGTCACTTTTCTATGTGCCAGTGCAGATGTCCACATTCTTGTGTGAGCAACCATCTTCATGAGATCGATTCCTTGAGAGCAATGGTCCGAGTAGCTTTAGCAGTGATACATCCAATTCTTCAGATGGCCCCTTGGTTGTGAGGTATATGATGTGTTCATGTACTTCTTCTTTTTGCATTATGTTGTACAGATCCATGTTCGATATTGATGCAGGATCTTGTTTATTTCATGTTGTCATGATTCCTTGCTGATTTGATGCAGAATCTTCTATATGATGTAATTGTTGTCATAACTCTTCATGTTATGCTTTGAGATCCCTTATTGTATGTTGCTAGGATACTCTTGTTGTCTTCATGCATGTGTTTTTCTTTGACATCCCTTTTGTGCCATGTTGGCGGGATACACACTATGCTTGTTTTGTGTCATATTGATAGGAGTCTTTTGATTGAGAGTTTGAGTTGTGGAACATCTCTTAGAGCCACTCCAGCGTGAGGGAATTCTTCATTGTATGATCGAGACATCATCTCTCTGTACATCACCTTATTGACAACACAAAATGCAGTGGCCTACACCATCTTGACACCGAGGCCCGGAGACGTAGTCCCTCCTGGACGAACTCCGTTATCAATGGCTTTTATTTTCATGTGCTGATGATTGTTATGTTCCTCTTCCTTACATTCTGCAGTTTTATTTGTTAATGTTCTTTTAAAATACAATTTTAACACATCATGAAAGTAAAAGGTCTTGGAAAGGTCCTTTTTCACACCCGAACTTGGATCAATATTAGAGTTTTTTAAATGTGTCTCGAAAGGAAATCTCTTATATGCATTACCTCCGATATGCAGGAGTAGAACAATGACGTGGAATATGGATACAAATATATGTCAGATATTTTGGTTTTATGAACCAAATTTTGCATATTAAAGGGGCTTATATCATAGATCTTTAATATTACAATATCCATGGATTATGATATGCGTAATACAAAGAATTACAAACACTTTATTAAATGGGTTCGAAACTTTGGAATAATTTTTTATTAAGCCTCTTCATAATATGGTTTGGACTATGATATTGGGGATTCTCGAAAGGATTCTTTTGATGTCAAAGTCCCTATGACTCAAAACTTCAAGATTAGATTTGATATATGCATTCTTTTAGGTCTTTCTTTGGTTTTATCAATAAGCCAATTCATAATATAAAAGCCACTTTGTAATATAAGGCTTGGCCTTGTTCTCGGAGGCTATGTAATGAATTAAATAAATATTTAAAAAAATCAAAATAAATATTTACAAAGAACTATAACTTATAAAACAAAAAGATAATATAGATTATATACATCCTACAAGGCCAAGGTAGTGAAAAATATCCAACTTAATTAGGTTTTATTTGCAAACCAAACATCCAAATGAGATCAAATGAGTTATGGTATGAAGATAATAACATATCGGACTCGTTGAAGTAATCCAAACTCTCAAAATCAAATAGTAATATGACCAACCATTCAACTAAAGGATCCCCAGAGTGAAAATTAAGTGAATAATGGTGTGGGGGTTGTGTTTTTACCACAACAATAGCAACACACTGGGAAGAAGCATTTAGCTCTGGAAAAATGATGAAACTCTAAGAAAAATGAATAAGGTTAAATCAATCAAAGTGCTAGGATTCAAATTTTCAATGAAATCCCAACAATGAATAACAAAGTTTTATTATTTTGTATATCTCCAGAATGTATTATAAGAGTCATGTTTGACAACAATTATTTAACTAATAACAACTTAAAATTAAATAGCAAAAGCTTATCATTGTGTTTAGTAAGAAAGATGACCTCTCATTGTCATAGGTAGAGCCACTACTGCCAACAAGCATTCATAGCCTCGACAGGGTTACCTCTTAGCCGAAAAGAAATGTTAGTATCCCATCTATGTTTAAATATTACAGAGGAGACATGTTTCATTAATAACCCTACAAAGAATTGTCCTAGCTTGGTAACTAGATATTGACAATGCATTTCACAAGCATTAATAGTCATGAACAAGTCGGCTTGTGATAAGACCTCTCTTCTTATAGCGAATTGTGATAAGCCATTATCATGGTTTGGTGACCAGATATGATAATGTCATAACGATTAAAACCCATGATCATGGTAGACTGGCTCATCACTGAGACCCCCTATCTTTCAGGTATTTTACACGACTTTTGATTTACACTCTGATATTTTTATCATACATGGGGAGACAAATCTTCTCCTTAAGAGATTGGGATTACTTAGAAGAATTACAAAAATACTAAACTTGTTTGTTGCTTTTTGTTTCTTTAGGAATAGTTGTTTATAATATAAGTTGGTGCAAAAACATAGTTATCTCTTATTTTATAAAATGAGATTATCAAAATGATAAATAAAAACAATATAATAAGAATTTCAAATATGAATCTGAAAGATAGCAATTTCATCATTAACTTGATATTATTCCTTTTACCAATGAATTTTATTAACTAAGAGTAAAAATTTCCTAGGTATCAGACCAAAGGTGGGTAGAATTGTCCCTCCAACTAAAAGGTTGGTAATGTCACCAGGATTAATCCCAAACAAAGGTGAAATTTGCACACAAGGGGATTGCAAAAGGAACCAAGAAATATTATGAAAACAAATCCAACCAAGAGATAGGAGAAAAGCAATCCAAATAAAAAGGCAATGAAAATAGAAGAAAACCTACAACAAGAAAAATCATGAAATAAGCAAAACTCGAGTGAAACAAGATAAAAGCAATATCTTGATATACACAATAAATATATTGTTATGTTCTTTGCATTATGTCAAGCATATGAAATGTTGTCTATTTGAACACTGATTCAATTCAAACACTCCCAAAATGCTTGACAAAAAAGGACCGAAAATCTGTTGTTACTTACTGCAAAATGTGTTTTTAGTTGTCCAAAGAGTAAATGAGAAGAGAATTTTGCAGTAATTTTACAAGTAATAGAAGGACTCAAATTATACCTCAGACCCTTTTCATTGGAAAGTGACATGAACAAGCTTTCCAACGATATGTGGAAGTCCAAAAATGGACTCCTAGATCAAAAGATATGGTATGGTGAAGTTTCGAGGATTGAAGCCTTAGGAAGGAAAGAATATCGAAGATCGCATATCAGAGGTCTAGAATATCTGAGATCGCATATCGGATGTCTAGAATATTTGAGATCACATATCAGAGGTCTAGAGATATCAATGGTCACAATATCAGAGCATCAGGCATATCGACACATCGCAACATCAGAACTTCTTAAGGTGACAACCTTTAAAAAGTTGCGATATCCATAATGTGATGTGTTGGGGTGAAAACACAACTCTCCTAATATTCACTTAATTATTACTATGGGGACTCTTTGATTGAATGGTTGGTCATATTACTATCTGGTTTTGAGAATTTATATTGCTTCAATGAGTTTGATCTTTTCCTATTTTCCTATCATAACTTTTTTACCTCATTTGGTTGTTTGGTTTGTAAATGGCGCCTAATTGAAGATTGGATATTTTCACTGCATTGGCCTAGTAAAATGTATATTACCTTTTTATTTTATAAGTTATAGTTCTTTATATATATATAATATAATATATATATATATATTATATAAATATATATATATATATAATATTATATTATATTTAATTAATTACATAGCCCCCGAGACCAAGACCAAGTCTTATATTACAAAGTGGCTTTATATTATGAATTGTCTTATTTATAAAAGCAAAGAAAGGCCTAATCAAAAGAATGCATATATCAAATCTAGTATCAGAGCTTTGATATCGGAGGAATTCATTTGAAATCCCCAATATTCAAAATCCAATCCATAAAGTGGCTCTTTTCAATAATCAAATGAATATATTAAGTGGCCATATTACTTCCAGAACTATATAATAAAGTGATTGTTGGAGTACCCACATTCAACATCATTGTTTCCACTCCCGCATATCAGAGGTAGTGAATACAAGAGATTTCCTTTCTAGGCACATTTAAAAAAATCCGATAGCACTTCCTCCGATCTTCGATAATGATATTCCAATACTGTTGATATGCCGATACAACATATCCCTCCAATCTTCGATAGTGATATAACCTCTCGTTATGATCTTCGATAATCTCTCCATCGCCGATATTCCAATGTGCCTCCCCCTCTAACTTTCGATATCTCCAAGGCTCCGATATCTGAACCTAATATACGTATTAACGATGGTCTAATAGGAACATTGCATCTGCCCTTTACATTAGAACTTTTTATATGGTAACAGCCATAAAACCTCTGATATCTTAAACCTTTGATTTATGATATTCCTCCGGATTCGATGAGCATATAAACAATGGCTTAATTTTTATATTTCGTCCACTCCTCATTAGGACTTCTTTACATCGCAATTTTTATATTACTTCCATTGTTAAGAGTTGCGATATCCATTTCTCCGATACCTTATAACATTTGCCACTTGTCACCTCCTATGGCTCATTGTTGTATAAATTTAAAAAGTTATGATTTATATGGTTTTGGGGCATAAGTAGGTCACTAAGACTCAAATAACCAAAGGCGGACATCTGGGGCCGAGCACCAAGAGCTATGGACCATATCGGAAGTGTGAAATATCATAACTCCTATGTTAATTGTACAATTAGAAACTTCTGATGAGAGGGGCGTATGGTTGTTTTCCAGGCTGAGGGGAAGCAATCACGTGTAATGTAAAGGGAGGCGGGAATAATATAATGAAAAGTGGGTTCTCCATAATACCTCAGCGACTTTTTAATATATAAATGAACTTCAACCACTTGTTATGAGGTTCGAGACTTTTGGATATCGGGGATTTCAAATGAATTCCTCTAATACCAAAGCTCTGATAGATTAATATGTGCACCACTTGTATTTTTAATTAAGGCTTAAAGCCTATGAATCATTTCTTGGTCTCGAGGCTATGTATAAAACAAAAATAATTTATTTATAGACTATTTACAATTGAAATTTAATTTTTTACAGATAAATAAATTTATGAAACAAAAGTAATGTACAATTTATACATTTTAACAGGCCAAGGTAGTGAAAAATGTCCAATCTTCAATTAGGCACCATAGACAAAACATCCAAATGAGACCACAAAAATTTATGATAGGAAAATTGAAACAGATTGAACTCATTGAAGCAATCCATATTCTCAAAATCAAATAGTAATATGACCAACCTTTCAATTAAAGGGTCCACATAGTGAAAATTAAGTGAATAATGGGGGTGCTGTGTTTTTTCCACAACACACTGTCAATGTAGTAAAGGACACAAGATAGCCCATTACAAAGTTGCGTAATATAACAAGTCCCATTATACTAGTCGAAACCACCACTTAAATAGATATACATCTAATTTACAAATCTTGACTTCACAGATTTCCCTAAATGTTGGTCAAGACATTTTTCCCGATCAACACCACCGAATAAAAGAAATATGTGCTGGCATTGTTTTCCAATGTTTTATCTAGGAAGATTCAGTCTAATGTATCATTAACAATAGGATCTTCCATTTTGTAGTCCTATCGGCATGTCTTTGCGCCCTTCCGGTGCAAATGCTAGTATAATGTATATATAGCTCCTTTTTAACTTTGCAACTACTTTACTTCTCTATAGAGTTGACATAAGATTATGTTGTTTCATATGGACTATGAGATATTTTATTTATGGTTGAGAATGGGAGTGAAATATTTTTAGCACTTCTCCATAGTATGGACATTGAGAGTGAGATTATTGATGTTTTATTATAATTTTAATTAAACAAGTCAAACATGTATATTCATTTTTGTATTTTTATTATATATTTTATTTATGGTTAAGAGTGAGTGAAATATTTTTACCACTTCTCATTAGTATGACCATGAGAGTGAGAATATTGGAATTGGGCTTGAAGGATTTCCAATTTTTAAATTAAGAATGGCCAATATTTGATAATCTCATAATATTCCTCATCTAATACATGATCCAACGAGTAATATAGAAAGTATGTGAATTTCTTTTCAGTTTCTTTGGTCTCCTCCTATGTTTAATCTATTAAAAAATAATTCATGAAATGTTCACGTTTTAATTTATTAAAGAATTATTTATCAAACATTTCTTTCGCACTTCAGCGTATTTATAAAACATTTTAATTTAGGTTTTATGTTTTATATTACTTTAATATTAACAATATTTAATGAATAATA
>APFE030613159.1:0-19141 GCA_000404065.3 Pinus taeda | reverse complement strand
TTTTTGTTTTGTGTTTTTCATTGTTTTAATTTTATTTTATGTCTTCATTATTTATTTGATTTTAATTTTTTTTCAGGGTCATGATAAAATATTTTACGCTATTATTTCGAAATGTTGAAATATTACCCTTGAAAAAAAAAGTGTTATCCCAACGTCAACACTTTTTGTTTTGAGGGTGTTTTTTGGACAATTTTTGCGCAAAAAATTGGTTTTCACCACCATTTTTAAAACATGTTCAAAATTTACCCTAGAAAAAAATGTGTTATTTCAGCATCAACACTTTTCGTTTTTAGCACTAGTTTTGATGTTTTTAAGGGGTTTTTTGGCTAGAGTTCCTGTTTTGAGTTTACAGTTCTCGTTTCAAAGTATACATTGATTTTTGCTTCTATGTTGTACTTGGATATATTTTTGTTGACTATAGAGGTTCATATGTACGTCTCTGTTATTATTAAATGATTAAATGTTCAGGGAGAATGTTTAGTCTTCTAAATTCCTCCCAATTCCTCTTTCAATTCCTCACTTTCATGCTTTGGCCTAGTTCTTTAGCCGAGGACTGTCTCCAGATATACAACATGCGGGATCAAGAAAAGAAATTGAGAATCACAAACATAGGTTACAATGGATTGAGAAGCAAATGTTGTAATAGCAGATGTGGTAACAATAAATGCCATAACATCATGTCAATGTTAAATTTGTTGAAAATGTTATAAAAACTGATGTTGTAACACTCATCACAGTTGAAAATGTTGAAACTATCATAAAAATTGATGCTATAACAATACTACTATTGAAACTACTGAAACAATGACCATTATAGCAGATGTTGCAACAACAAATGTTATAACAACAAATGTTATTGTAACAATTGAGGGGATAGAAATCCATTTCATCTTGTTTGTCAAAGATTGAAAGTGGCCAGTCAAAGAGGTGTTTTTTCCACCCAACACTACACCAACACTTGGGGGATCAAGAAAACAAATTGAAAAGCACAAACATAGGTAACGACGGATTGAGAAGAAATGTTTAACAACGGATGTTGTAACAACAAATGCCATAACAAATGTTTTAATAGTGGATGTTGTAACATTAAGCCATTTTGTCTTGCTTGTCAAAGCTTGAAATTGGGCAGCCAAAGAAGTGTTTCTTAGTAACTTTTCATTTGTGTTATTCTTCTTCTGATACTTGTGTAATAAAGATGATGGTTTCTTTCATTAACATATTTATCAATGTTGTGTGAATAGTTGAGATACCTGTGACTTTTAACTAAGAAACCTTAATGAAGCACTTTGCAGTCTCTGCATCTTATTTTCTATCATTGCATTCTCTTTGTTGTAGATCTAATACATAGGATTTTGTTTAGCCCTATGCTTTAAACCTCAAATTTCTTTATGTTCTTCTTTCCATACTACAACGTCTATTTTAAAGTTTGTAATCACATACAAGTAGGCTAGTTGAATTTATTCATTAATTTCTCCAAAAATTAGTTCACATTGTATCCAAAGGTCTATCGTCACCTGGCCCACTTGTCTGGTTGTTTTAGGATTAATAAGGGTCTGATAGAGCTGGAATAATGAGCAGACTTTTGTTATAGTATAGAATGTAGGAAGAGTTATGTTTTGAAAAATCACCAAGTTACGTGCTAACCATACTCCCCATAGGACTTGAAAGGGAAGTGTCCTATATATTTTCAGGTCCTTTCTTTCAAACCAGGCCTTCAAAGTTCAAACATGATCCAACAAAGGCCTACATCATAAATGTTCCTAGTCTAATAACCATGTCCCTACATATCTGCTTAATTCATTCAATATATATATATATATATACAAAACAAATGTTTTAGACCTCAATACACCCTTCATCCTACCATATGGAAAACAATTTCTAAGACAAGTGCTAAGACTCAAGATCATCCCTAATGATAGCATTCACGTTCATTTCTTCTCTAGGGTTTTCGTCATAAACTCTAGGTCTTCCTCTATTGCATCACACAAGCACTAAGAATTTTCCATCACATTTATATAGATGGAATAATGAGTATAGTGTAGATAAAGACACTCTTTTCCCTCTATACATAGCAGGTAAGGGAGGCCAACATTGGTAAAGTGGACTAATTACACAAGAAATTTAATTTTATGCATGAGATAAAGTCTCCAAGTGAAGTGCTCTCTCTCCAAGGTATACACGTCAGGAGACCAATCCTCAGGTGGTGCACTCTCTAAGCATGGGTTGCAAGTGTCAAGTTCTCTTCATCACGATGCTTCTTTCTTTCTAAGACAATCATCTCATGCTCCTAAACACATGTAGCCTGGGTCCATAATCAATTCCATGTAATTTTATCTCAACCCAAGCATCTATAAGTAACAGAGAACATTTTGTTTTTACGTTGCGTTGTTGTCTCCATCCTTCAGTACTTTCCCGTGGTCGAAGCTCATGCAACCTATTTCAGTGGTAACCTATTAACATTAGTCTGTAGGGTGGAAGATGGTCAAACAAAGAGAAGCGATTGATCTGGACCCCGAGCCTGAGGATATTTTGTCGATTTGGGGGCTGGAGGTCTCGGATCAAAACACAGAGAGGTATTTTTGTCCACCTGGAGAGCCAGGAAGGAAGAAAGGTGGTTTGGGTATGGGTCGAAAACAGAGAAAATCGCTAGGACTTCTGGAGGAAATCCTAGACCCGACCTATTTGGAGAACTGGGAGGGGCAGGAGCAGCAAGGGAGGTAGACATCTTTACCTTTTGGGCACTGTGCAATGGGAAACACAGTTATTCAAGTAAGTAACATTGTTCCTTGCTTGCCTAAACAATTTTACTCTGGGGGTTTAGAGGACATAGTCATTAGTTGTGGGTTTAAGGGTCAGGAAGGCCTACATTCTTTCCTGGTGGAAGATTTAGAGTCGGAAGAGGGAGGGAAAGGGTTTCAGTTGAACAATATTTGTTCATGCAGAAGCCCTCTAAATGTGGGAAGCAAAGAATTTTTTTGGAATGACTCACATGCAGGGGAGGGTATAACAGGGTAGCTAGGACAAGGGAAGGAACATACAAGCATATGGAAGGCGGTAGAAATAGAGAAGGAAGGATTTGTGAAGGTAGGTGGAGGGGAAGAAAAATCGCCTGAGGAAGGAAGGGAGGGCTACCCGGAGGCGAAAGTGCTAACAGGAGGAAGGGAGATTTTTCACGGGGCTGGGGCAACAGTCCAAGAGGAAGGAAGGTTTTTCAATGGACTCAGAATATTCAAGAAGGAGGGGAATTTTGGAACGCTCCCAGAAGTTGTAGTCAATGCAGAAGAAACCTCACGGGACAAGGGGGAAGGGGTTCGACATCGGCAAGCTGGGGAAAAGAGGAAAAAACACAAGATAATAAAGAGGACTGAGGTAGTCACAAACTTGTTTCTTGGGATGGATGTACAAATAGATGAGGCCATGGAGGTATCAGAATTAACCCTGGTTGGCCAAGCAAGTGGGAAGAAATATTCAACCAACTATATTCAAGAATGGACAGCCAAAAACGGGTAGGAGGCACCAGATAAGTCTTTTGTGGTCTCATCTCTTGCAAAAGGATGGTTTATGATAAAATCCAATAAGATTGAAACCATGGAATGGGTTCTGGGAAGAAATTGGAGTTTCGTGAGACACTTGATCTTATTCAAAAAATGGAACCCTTTGTTTGATGCACATCAAGAAAAGGTGGATGAATCTCCTGTGTCGGCTTATATGCCTCGGCTCCCGACATTTTGTGGTTCAATTATGTTTTTAGGGCAATTGGGAACCATCTGGGCTGATTCATGGAAGTTGACATGTCATTCTTGCAAACCAGAGATCAAGGGATGGATAGAATACTGGTAAGTTTAAACCCCCGAGAAGGGTTGGTGGAATAAATTAATTTGCAATGCAAGGATTTCTCCTACACCTAGACGCTAGATTATGAACTCATACCCTTTAGATGTCATAGATGTCATAAATACAGACACCTGAAAAAGGAATTTCCCCTAGGATTTAGGAGAAGAAGGAGGTAGAGAAAGGAAGGGGGAGGGAAAGGAGTAGATGAGGATAACAAATGGAACAAGGAGACCCTAGGCATAGGGGAGGATCAAATGGAAGTTGATAGGATCCAGGAGGATCCAGTAGAGAGAATTGAAGTTCAGGAGGAAGAACATCCTATTAGCATGCATCAACAACAGGCGATGATGAACACAACATTGCTAATAGAAGAGGCTGGGAGGGGCCATGCTCATCAGTTAGAGGGTAAAACTCTGGAACCTAACCCTTCCATCCTTTCTCTTGTTCAATTTTTGATTATTTCATTATCCGAGCCTGGTCCTTATAGGCCAAAGAACTATGATAATACTCATGTTAACAATATATGTGAACAATTGGATAGTATAATCAACACAATCCATGAATTACATCTGAACCGAAGCCCTGGGATGGGTGAAGAAGCCAATGGATTGGCATAATATCTTTTAGTAAACCCTCATTACAATCTTAGACCCCGTGAAAAAAAACCCCTCCTTGGGAGGCAGTGGGCGGTTTGGGCATGCAGCCAAATCATGAGGGGTCCCGAAAGACTAGAGGGAGGAAATCAAATCTATTCAAGGCTCAACAGAGACCCAAGATAGACATTATGGATGGTAAGAAACTATCCATTCCAAGGGTACTTATAGCAGTGCAAAACACCCCACCCCGTGGTTTCTCAATGATCACTATTTCCTTTTACTGTAGAGGTTTAACCAGTGTTCCTAAAAAACTGGCCCTTAGATCTTTGATAAATAATTACAACCCAGATGTATTACTATTGCAAGAGACTTTAGGAGCTGGAGTAGAGGTTACAAAAGACCTGTTGAAAATTTTACCTGGATGGTACTTCTAGGCATTGGATGCAAAAGGTAGATCAGGGGGGTTGGCATCGGGAGTGAAGGAAGTAAGAATTAAGGTTATTAATTTGTGGGGTCTGGATCAGGCCCTAGGAGTAGAAGTCTATTTCTTGGAGCTTTGTACAAATCTTCTAATCCTTAACATCTATGGAACTTGCCAGGATAGAGTTTCTTTATGAAAAAACCTCTGCTCAAAGTCTTTCATGGATAATCTGAATCTGGTGATTGGGGGAGACTTAAATTTTTCTTTGGGAATTTTTGAAACCTGGGGACCATCGACACATGTAGACCCTCTCTCTGATTTATTCTCCAATTGTTGAAACCTAGGCCTACTTGGAGAAACAGGAGAACATGGGAAGATAGGGTGGCCAAGAGGTTGGATAGGTTTCTCTTGATAGAAGAGGTAGTGGTCGTGATTCCAGTATTTAGACATTGGGTAGGAGAATGAGGTGACTTCGACCACTTACCTGTTCTACTTGAAATGTAAGGTCCTAATGGAAATTCGGCTACGCCATTCAAATTCAATCCATCCTGAATTTTGGAGGACTCTTATAACATTCTTTTCTAAAAAACTTGGACACTAGTGGACCCAAGCAAGAATGGAGGAAAAGCTTTCTTCTTTATGAAAAACCTAAAACAATTAAAGAAGGCAACAGTTGAATGGGTTGGAGAGAATAAAGTTAAAGAAGAAGAAGACCTAAAGAAGATTGGGTTGGAACTTGATCAACTTGAATGTCCAGAAGAAGATGAATATGAAACAGTAGACAAAAGAGATAGGATTACGATGTTGGAGTCACAATGCAGAAAAATTCTATTAATAAAAGAAGAACAATGGTGACTAAAAAGTAGGGCTATTTGGCTGAGGGTTGGGGATGAAAACACAATTTTTTTCCAAAATTATGTAAAAGGAAGGAAAAACTCAAATACCATATGGTCCCTAAAATCGGAGGATGGAAGGCAGACCGACTCTTTTGAGGAACTGTCATTAATGGGAATAATCCATTTCAAAAACATTTTCAAAGCCCCCATAGAAGTGTCGATAGTGGAGGTGGTTAGGACAACACAAGTTTTCCCTATATATGTGGGAGAAGAGGAAAACAAAGAACTCATGGGGGAAGTCTCTAGAGGGGAGGTTGAAGAAATCTTAAAGTCAATGCCAAGGGATAAGAGACTTGGTTTAGATGGATGGGCTGTGGAGCTCTTCCGAAACTTTTTTGAGATAATTGGGAATGAACTGACTGAAGTGGTTGAATAATCCAGGATAAAACGGATGATTTATGAACCTTTCAATGCCACCTTCATAGCCCTAATCCCAAAAAAGAAGTATCCCTCATCTTTTGAGGACTTCAGGCTGATATCACTTTGTAATTGCATCTACAAAATAATTGCCAAATTTATTGCTATCATATTGAAACCGATCCTATCACAGAATATTTCAAAAGGAAAATTTGGATTCATGGATGGCAGACAGATACATGAAGCAGTAGGAGTGGCTGAGGAAACCATCCATAGCATCAAAAAAAGTAAAAGGAAAGGTGAGTAATGAAAATCGACCTCTCAAAAGCCTATGATTGGATTAATTGGATGTATCTTCGAATGTTGTTGACTCACCTGGGATTCCAAGTTGGCTTTATAAACTGGATTATGGGTTGTTTGAGCAATGTTAGTTTTTCTATCTTGATCAACGGGGTGACATCCTCATTTTTGCAGATTCAAAGAGGATTGAGAGAAGGATCTCCACTTTCCCCTCTTCTATTCCTCTTAGCATCAGAAGGACTTAGTCAATTGTTACTGGAAGCGAGGAGAAGAGGGGACATACAAGGAGTAGAAGTGGAAGTCAATCTATATATAACTCACTTGGTTTTCGTGGATGATATTCTTCTTTTCAGTAATGGTAAAAGGAGTGAAACAAAGGCATTAAAACAAATTTTAGACCTATTCCTCAAAGCCACGGGTATGTGTATCAATAAGGAAAAATATTCATTAATACTGAAAGGTTTCAATAGGATGGAAATCAGAAATATAGTAGAGGATTTTCCCTTTGAAGGCCGAAAAATGGCAGATAGTTTCAAATATCTCGGGTTTTTTTCTAAAGCCACACTCGTACAGGAAACATGATTGGTATTGGCTAGTGGTAAAAATCAAATCCAAGATCAGCCATTGGAGATTCAAATGGTTATCGAGAGCACGTAGATTAGTCCTCATAAAATCTGTATTAATGGCAATCCCTGTATACCAGGCGGCGCTTCCCTAGGTTCCGAAAGGAATCATGGAAAGGGTGAGGCGAGTCTGCAATAGATTTCTATGGGCTGGATCTAAGGAGAATTTGGTCCTACCCTAGGTGGCTTGGGACAAGGTGGCTAGACCTAAGGAATGGGGGGGATGGGGTATAAAAGACCTTTCATCTTTTGGACCATCTTTGGCAGCAAAGTTGGGGTGGAGACTACTAATCATGGAAAATTTGTGGAAAATAGTGGTCAAATGAAAATATATCGACGCCATTCCCATGGATGAGTGGATAAGGAAACAAAACAAGAAAAATGACAATTCTTCAGCTCTATGGAAGGAAAATTTGGACGCTATCAAAATTATTGAGCAAAGTCTCTCCTAGAAGGTTGGGAATGGAGATCTAGTAAGGATATGGAAGGATCCATGGGTGGGATGCAACGAAGGCTTTTCACTATCCTCGGGTATTATTAATCATCTAGAAGAAAGAGGCATACACCATCGAAACCAGATTGAAAAAGTTGGCCATTCCACAATATGGGGCCAAGCATGGTTATTTGGGACAGACCTCAAACCTTGACCAACAATGGATGGAGGAATGGTATCCCTACACCAAGAAATTGTCAAGATCCAATGTTAGGGTCAAAAATCGACCATACCGGCTCGTGTGGGCATATGCCCCTTTTGGCACTTATTCCCCAAAATATGGATACAAATTCCTTATGTCAAAAAAGGTGTGGGGGAATCTGGAATGGTGGGTGAATCACATTTGCAAATTGAAATGTCCAGCAAAAGCAAGAATGTTTTTCTGGTGCATTATGAGGAACAAAGTTCCAACTTGGGACATTCTACAAAGGAGATTTAGGTTGGGTCTAGGCAGGTGTGCTTTGTGCAAAAATGATGTAGAATAGATCCAACACCTTTTTCTAAAATGCCCTTTCACTAGGGCAGTTTGGTTGGAAACTGTGAGGCTGCTACAAAATAGTAAGAAATGGGAAGGGGAAGCCCTAACAGAGGTATGGAAAAAGTGGTGGAAGGACTCTCTGGAAGGGAACCTATGAAATCTCCCTCTTATTACATCATGGGGTATTTGGGTGGCTTAGAACATAAGTATTTTTAAGGATCTGTGTTAAAATTGGCAACCAGGGAAAAACTTCATGTGGGTCATCTTATTCATGGCTGATAATATTTTTATTAGATTCCTCTCGTCGAGATGTGTAGGATTGATATAAAGATCATCCGATTCCGATAAGTATTCATGGAGATATGAATTTATTTTGATTATGGAATTATTATCAAGCCGACCTACAACTCATGTAGGCTCAGAAGCCCAACAGTCGCATCTATTCAAACACCAACGTTGTGTATAAATATAAGAGGACTTTTCCTCATTTGCACTCACTCATATCATCACATCTCTCTCTCTCTACTGCGCAGATATGAATCTCTTCTCTACTGCATTGAAATGGGTCTCTCTCTCTCACTAGTTTGAAGCCAGAAACTGCTGAAACTGAAGCTGCAACTGCAGAAGTAAAGGTTGACTTGCGAGGCCTAGAAGATCTCATCTTTGGAACTGCGTTGTAGGTTCATCTGAACCTCCTCTGAAAGCCGCAACTTCTGGTGGTGGAATGAAGTCAATCCAATGAACGGTTTGCAAGATATCGACTGCCCTAGTTTGAACTCGGAAGCTGCTGAATTTGAAGGTGCAACTGCAGAAGTAAAGATCGACTTGCGTGGCCTAGAATATCTCCTCTTTGGAACTATGCTATAGGTTCATCTGAACCTCCTCTGAAAGCCGCAACTTTTGGTGGTGGAATGAAGTCAATCCGATGAATGGTTTTCAAGATATCGCCTGCCCTAGTTTGAAGCTGGAAACTGCTGAAACTGAAGCTGCAACTGCAGAAGTAAAGATTGACTTGCATGGCCTAGAAGATCTCCTCTTTGGAACTGCGCTATAGGTTCATATGAACCTCCTCTGGAAGCCGAAACTTTTGGTGGTGGAATGAAGTCAATCCGACGGTCGGTTTGTGAGATATTGTCTGCCCTAGTTTGATAATAAAGCCGGTAATGTTGATGCTATTTAGGGTTTTCTACTGCTGATATGAATCAGATTTATTGTATTATTTCTCTCTGTTGAATTATTGAGGATAAAATAAGATTTGATCAAAGAGTTTCCCCACACATTGTGGGGTTTGTCCCTGGCTAGCTGCCACATCTTGTGTCTCTTGTCTTGACTTGTTTTCTGTCGATCGTTTAATGTTCTCTCTGCACTTTACTTTATGTACATGTGATTGCTAATCGGTGGAATATAATAAGAAAAAGAAGTAAACTGTTATAAGCATAGAACATACCATAACTTAACAGTCTGACTCCCTCAGCAGGGCACATTGCTATCGAATGCATTGCAATCTATGAAAGTATACCTGAGCCAACCCCGGAAGTACTACCAAGGGTAATAAGGGAGGAACATGTCATAGAAAACATCCCTTAGGCTTATTTTGACAGGGCATCAGATCAAAATAATAGATGTGGGGTAGGCATGGTGATACCCATGAACGCACATAGAATCCTAAAAGCCTCAGTAGGGTTGGGCGAAGGATCCAATAATTATGTTGAACTTCTAGCATTAAAACTCCTACTCTGTTGGCTCACCCACCTAGGCATTCCTCTGGTTCAGATTTTTGGGGATTCTATGAATATTATCAAATGGTTCAATGGTGAGAGCAGATGTCATAATTATATTCTATCTCCTTTGTTAGAAAAATTTAAATACCTTAAGTAGTTTTTTAATGATATCAAAATATTTCATATTTACAAGGAACAAAACAGTGCAGTAGACCAACTTTTTAAAGCAAGTGTACAATAGGATCTAGACTATTGGTGCATAGAAGAGTTTGAGTTTGAAGAGATTCGTGTGTTGTATCAGCCTCCTTTTTTAGACCAAATGTAGAACCAAAGTATCAATCAACTTTTATTTATGTTTTTTCCCTTTTTGTTAATATGTCTTTTGTTTGGATACAGAGACTTTATTTTTGTGTAAAAACATGAAACTTGGAACAAAAAAATCAGTTTTGTTAATGTGTTGTTATGCATTGGCGATACTCTGCTAACCATACTCCTGTTTGGGTTGTTTTCCTCTATGAGGAGGCCCAAGAATTGGTTCAACGTCCATTCTTGCACATTGAGACAATTTTAGTTATTTTTGCCTTATATGTTGTTCTAACAGACTACTGACCATACTCTTGTTTGGGTTGTTTTCCTCTATGAGGAGGCTTGGGCATTGGTTCAACAACTTCACTTGCACAATGAGATGGAAGAATAAGAGGTTTAGTGCTTACCATCCCAGATCAAATCTATGTTTTGATGAAAAACATACAGTTCGCTAAATGCTTAAATGCATATACTATGTAACTTTTTATTGCCTTAATAAGAAGTTCAATTTTTTCTTTGAAAAAAAAACCCAAGCATCTATAATCAATCCCATGTAATATGTTTTTTTGTCTACGGGTTATGTATTACATGGTCTTGCATCCCTCCTTTGGCCTAGGGTTTTTGGCAAAGGACTTGATAAAGCCATGATTGGGTATTGATTTCTAAGGACTTGATCATAGTCAAAGGTTGGTGATTTATAAGAGTGTTATGACCAATGGGAGCACAAAAGAACTCAAGTTACACATAAATAAACAAATCAATACAAGAAATGAAAATTGGCATATTAACATAGCAATATCCAACTAACCTATTGAAATTCAACTAATGATACCTTATTCTCCATCCATATAACAAAATCGGGCCACCTTTTATCTTGTATCATATCAAATTCCAATTGATGGATAGTGGCCATATTGTTTCTCCTGTTAAAAGATGGCAGATGGACAAGTTAAAGTAATTCATATCCAATCATTTACTTTTTTGTACAAAATTAAAAAATATATAATTTTAGATATTAAATATACTTACAAATTTGTATGCTAAGGCTTCTAAACTTGTTTGGCCACTATGATGTGTGGCATGATATTTGGCAAGCCTAGCCTTCGAGGCATTTTCCTGAAACATACACTGATTCAATTTAATTTTGCTGCAGTAAAATATAAAAATCATTTAATGAATTTGAAATAATCTTATGACCAAATTTAAATACCTTTATGCTCTCATTGTCTTACTTCCTCCTTGCATTTTCTCCCTTAGCTTAGGAGGAATTTGTTTTATATTATTTGTTTGGCTGCAATGGAATCTCTTGCAATTTTGAGTCATTTTGTTTTACTTCATTTACTGACCAACCTGACCCAAATTCAATCTACATTTCATGGATGAATGCCTTTTGAAGGTACATGGGTATCCTTGATAATAGAGGATGTAGATTCTCTTTGAAGTATTGAAGGCATGATTCCTTAAACCTAAAATTGTATACTTTCCTGGCATCTGTCATTGTGATTTCCCCAGAGACAACATCATATTCTTCCTCAGTTTTGTATGTACCAATGCAAGATGAATAAGTACATGTACTGATGGTGGAAGAAATTTTTGTCCTAGGAGTGGGTAGGACATTGGACATCTTTTCTACTTGTTCCACATTCTTATAGGTTATTGTGACTGGTTTTTTCCTAGATCTTTTGCTCAATCCAGGAGTTGATGCGGAATCAATTGATTCCCTTTGACAGGGTTGCTTTGGTCGGTTTTTTTTAGTCCCTTTAATATGTTCTTCCACATATTTGTCAAGCATGGAAAATCCCATACCTTCTAGTTTATTCATTGCTTCTACCCCCAATATAGAATCCATTGCATCTTTAATTTTCTCACTGTCATGTTCCTGTATATGTATAATACAATTTTTATTTTAAAATTAGAAATAAAAAAATAAACCCTAATTTCTTCTTTTATAATTTTGAAACTAAAAACAAAAAAATACAATTCAAACAAGCAATAGAAACATTTGCAAATCTTTAAATTGAGTATGAAATACCTCATTCTTTCAAGAATAAGATACCTTTGATCATTTCCCTCTGCTGCTGCTTGACATTTTTTGGCGTCCTAGGGGAAAAAATTTCCCTCACATTGTGGAAAATCCCTTCTCTTTGCTCCCTATATTTTCCTCCCTTCCCTCTAACTATTTTAAACAACATTAGTGCAAAAAGGATGGACAGGGGTTTGATTTTCATCTCTACTAGGGGGTGAATGAGTTGCACAAATTGATTTCGTGACTGCTAGAGGTTGAATCTCACCCACAAATCATTTTTTTTAATTGAAATCCACAATACGGGAGGAGAGGTCCATCAATATCTCTTCCCACCATCAAAAAAGATCCAATCGATTAGTTATTTTCTTTCATAGCCTCAATGCATTGCTCCAACTATGGTCTGCTTCAACTCCGCAAAAAAAATCAAAGCTCCCTCGATTTAAAATTGGTGATTATGAGAATGGAAATATGGTGAATGTACTACATTGTTTTGGTTGAATAGTCGAGATACACGATAATTTTATCCATTGTGCGCGCCAATTATAGATTGGTGGTTTTTTTCCCCGATTTAGTCTTATTTGCATTCATTGTCATCTTTACACTTTGTAATATTGATGTGGGAGGCTTCCATGTTATTGTCATTTTTTATGAGGTTTAATTGAATAATGATATTGGATGTGAAATGTGCATAGGCACATGGGATAAGTTGAATTGTTGGTTAATGTAAAGTCCTATAAATGGTGTTTTGACCTTGCAATGAAGGGTGCTTTATGTCATATTTCCTACCCCACTAATGAATTTGGTGTGATTTCAAAATTTCTAATTTTATTTTAATAGCCAATGACTCATAATGTAACAATCACCTAGTTATAGTCACATACACATATTTTCACCTTTAAAGGTTATGTTGCTTAGTGATTATGCATACATGTGACATAAACATTTTTGATCCGGACACTCACACTTTACTCCTTTATAAGGTGGATGTTGGCGCTGAAAATATATCTCATCCACAAGTCAACTTATATAATTATTATATTATATATTGAGTTCATTTAGAAGAGTTAAAAATCAAAATTTGAAAATAGTATATTCTATAACATATAGGCTCAAATGATTTTTTTAAATATACAAAAATACATATATTTGGAGGTTTAAAATTATGGATGAAGACTTTGAATTAAGTTAAATGAAAATATGAAGAAAAAAAAAGAAAAAATTATTCCATTAGTTTTCATAATCCTCATCTAATATTTATAAGAGTTGTGTCATGTCACCATATTGGGAGTAGAAATTAACAAAAATGGTTTATATTGAAAATAGGGGCATTTTAGTTAGAAAGGTGTGATGAAAACTCGCTGAGCTTAAATCGATTGTGTGTTTAGAAAATTGGATGGAGAAACAATGAAGTGTGTATATGTTATGTGACTAATGTCATTGTTGTGTATTACAAGATCTAGAGGAGACCATGGACATAGGACGTGGATGATTTAGACTTACTAAATGAACGAGAGAAACATGGGTGGCCATAGAATCAAATACAAAATTTGCATATACAATAAGAGAAGAAGACAAAGCAACCTCAACCGAAGAAGGATGGTGTTTATGAATTCACAAATGCTACAACATAGACAATATAAAGTTATATAATATAAGTTGTTGTTTTTTCAAATCCAAAACATGATATCGATATGTCAAATATATGAGTAAAGTGAGGTTTTGTGTTGGATAGCATATTGGTTGAAATGATATAATTAGTGTACTAAAAATCATTGACTATGTTATGTATTATAGGGGCAAGACGAGGCCTTGGAAACAGATCATGTCATATCAAATAAGGACACAACAGATGTCACAGGATATAAGGTAGTCAAATTTTGACTTAACTTAGGAAGCATTTTGTGATATGTCCATCCTTTTTCACAATATTATAAGAACTTATAATATATTATCCAATATTGAAATAAATTAATGCATGTTGTTGATATTTCAGATGGAGATTGGAACAAGTGTACAACCTTAGTGTTCAACTGGAAAAAAAAAAAAAAAAACAAAAAAACAAAACAAAAAACAAAAACAAAAAACAAAAAACAACAACAACAAAACAAAAAATAAAAAACAAAAACAAAAACAAAAACAAAAACAAAAAACAAAACAAAAAACAAAACAAAAAAACAAAACAAAAAAAAACATATGTACGTGGGCATGGACCTAAAATTGTTAAATCATGAAGAACACAGTGGGTGGAAAAGGATATGACAATGGATACTTCAGACACAACAAATAATTGCACTAAAGAAGAGGTCAGTCAAGACTATAGTACATGGGATGGGATTTTTTGAGTGATATTTGATTATATTTCTTTGAAATTGATACATTAATTATGATTTATCTAATTCTTTCCAAACATTAAATAATGGTTGCATTTGTCAATAGGTAGAAGATGATGATGAAAGAACAGCCAGTAATACCTAATTTGATCCAACTGGGGTATTAAGATTTGGACAGGATGATCCAAACCATCCTTTAAACCATACCAGTGTGAAAAGAGAATATTTAAATAGAACTCTACCACCTGATAAATTTGAATAACTGACGAAATTCACATACACTAATGACATGCTACCTAGCAGCCTTAATAACGATGATAATGACAGTGAAAATGTAGTGCATGAAGAAGGATTGAATGAAATTCTTACAGGTTTCTTTGGATATGGAAACAATGATTACACTACTAATAATATGGTGATATTAATGATGACAACATGGGTAATTACCACCAACATAATGTTGATTATAACAACTTGCTGAAAGACTCCATCAAGCAAGTAACAAAGACACCCGTGTTCAAATCTGGTGCAAGTAGAGCCTCAAAACCGACATGCACATTAATATTATTATAAATCAAGTCACTATTTGGTTGGTCACACAAATGATTCATCATCCTACTGAAGTGAGTTGAAATCTATTTATTACAATGCAATGTCAATTGGTGTATGTAATTCGTAAACATTCATCAACTTCGTTTATATTTCTTTAAGGAGATTTTGAAACCATATATTGCATCTGAATAGTTGTAATATAGATTGACATATCAAACATGTTCATCATAAGCCAAACATTCAATTTATCTAATCTTCGGCAATCTTATAAGGCACTAAAAACTAAAATATCTCCTTAAGAGAATGTGTTTCCATCAACTTGCAGAGAGGCGTGCCAATTTTTGGTTGAGTTGGGGATTGAATATAACAAATTCATTCATGTAAAAATGATTTCACTTTATACATAGATGAATATAAAGACAATGTAAAATGCCCTGAATTAAAAGAGAAGAAATATCGTACATATGTACAAGGTCCTACAATTCCAAAGAAGGTTTTACATCACATGCCAATTATACCTAGACTTCAACGAATGTTTCGTTGCAAGTCACTTGCACAATTGATGAATTATCATGCAAAGAATAGGACTAAACATGGATTCATGCAAATTTCGGCTGACTCCAAAGCATTGAAACACATAGAGGAAAATGGCCAACAAAATTCAAAGATGAACCCTGTAGTATCAGGTTTGGTCTTGCAATTGATGGATTGTGCCCATTCTATTTCATGAGCTCATATTATAGTGTTGGGCCAGTCAGATTGATAGTATATAATATTCCCCCATGGATGAGTGTTAGAAAGGGGCACCTTATGTTGACTCTTAGTGTTCTAGGAAAACATCAAGTTAAAAACATGGATGTTTATCTTGTGCCTTTTATTGATGAGATGCAATTGCTATGGAAAGGCATATGAATGTATGACATATCACATCCTCCATCAAATAGGTCTGTCATGTTGTATGGTGTGTTATGTTAGACTATTCATGATTTTCTAGGACTTGGTTTTTTTTTCCAGTAAGATAAAAAAAATAAAAAATTACACTCATAATTTATTGTCATCCCAGCTTTCATACTTGGTTTTATACTATTATTTTGATATTATTAAGCTTATTAAATTACAAGGCTTCATACAAAGGGGATATTTGCATGTCCAAGATGTGTAGAACAATTTCAAGGATTTATTTATGCAAACAACAAGGTTTTTCTACCAATAGATCATGGGTTTAGAAACTGCCATAAGAATAAATTTGATGGGAAAGTTGAAAATAGAGGCCCTCCCATGATTATGGCTCCAGATGATTGGCTTAAGAAGTATGAAGATACTGAATTGAAAGCTTGGCAGGATTTTTTTATGGGAGTGATTCTATGGAAGAACCCGAACAAGTTGTAATTAAGATGCCAGAAGGGATGAAAAGGAAATCCATATTTTATGAGCTCCCATATTGGAAGGATCTATAATATCTCACCTATTAGATCCCATGCACATCTTCAAAAATGTCTCAAATTCAATTTTCTGACATATAGAAAGAAAAGAGAAGGACACCTTGTCTTCGAGGATATTTCTCTTACACGTATCAAATTTGATAGAAAACATTTGTGGCCAAATAGGGAAAATGAAAAATACACAGAAGCTCCATGGATTTTGAAAAATAAAGAGCTAGACCAACTAAAAAATGTCATACATTCAATAAGGACACCCACTGGATATGGGTTATAATTAAATAAAGCTTTTACAGTTGATGGACATATCACAGGGTTTAAAACACATGATTTTCATAATTTTATGAGGGTATTATATATCATCAATATTTAACATTTATTGGTAAAATTGATTAGGTACTAAATATATTTCGATATTCTATTTTGTGACAAAAGTAACTAATGATGATAATTGATAAATGTGCTTGACAACATATCATGCCATTGGCAATTAGGGGGGATCCATGTCTTACCATTGACTTGAGGAATTCCATAAGTTGATTGTAAGCATTTTCAAGGTATGTGGTATGGAATGTTAATGTGTGAGAGACATAGAGATATTGTATTGCATTTTAATTGTTGCTTAAAGGTTCATACTAATTTAATATTATTATATTAGGTGGGTGACATCCAAGGAGATCCATGAATGTGAAGTGCCAAAATGGAAGAAGGAAATTGCAGAAATTGTATGTGTATTTTATAAGGAGCTCCCTACAAGTTTCATGGGCCTACAAGTCAATTTACTTATACACCTAGTCGATGACATTAAATTGGCGGTTGTCATATTGATGAGGTGGATTTTTTTATTGGAGAGGTATATGAAAACTCTAAAAATATATGCCTGACAAAAGGCACATCCATAGGGTTGCATAGTTGAAGGGTATGTATTGAATGAAGCATTTTTCTTCTTATGTGAATTCCTTGGTAAGGATTCGAAGATGGGCCACGTTTTTGGGATGAATAACAAGCATTAGATATTATTGATGGAGAAAAACCACAAACTAATGGTGTTCAAGTAGAAATTAGTAAGTAAAATAATGATCATTGTGGTTGTTTTTATTGCGATCATTATTTTAATCTGTAATTTATTTGTCAAATTAACGACATGGCCTTTGGAGTTTGAAATAAGCATGTTGACATGTAATAGGTGTAGACGAAAGTGTTATACTCAACAAGTTTATTCTGTACCACATGGAATTTATGAACAAATGGATTGATTTGTATGATAAAAAGAGAGAAGAAGTGCTATAATCAAGGAGACAATGTAAGAGATCGAAACCATGGAATACCCTATTTCATATTGATCTGCAAGGAGAATGGGGAAAATATTGCACACTAGAATGGGTTACTAAACAAATTCAAAATCAAATAGAAGATGAAAGTATAGATTCAAACATAAAAGAAGATGAAATCAACATGTTTAGAGGATGTGAAATAAAGGTACAATTGGAATTTTACGGAATGTCGTTACCTTATAGTTTTGACACTATTAAATATTTTAATATTCGTCATTATATTTGTTTTAACCGAAATAAATGGTCTTTCACAGGTAAGGAAATATCCAACAATGTGGGCATATGGTCGACATTATTGTGTAGAATGTGTTTATGTAAAGAGACAATTCTTCGATTGTGGCGTCCTGGTTGATTTCAAACAATCCAGTTGGTCAAACTCAAAAGATAAGAAAATTGTTGAAGGGAATCTACAATATGTTGGAAAAATACAAAAATTATTGAGTTGGATTACCACTCTTTTAAATGTTGTATTTTTAAGTGTATATGGTATGAATCATTTGAGAGGACATAAAGACATGATACCCATAGTGGATTGTTTTCTATAGATTCCTCAAATTTCCTACCGGAGGTTAAGGAGCCTTATGTTCTACCAATTCATTGTGAGCAAGTATTTCTTTAACTCAAAGAATTACAAGCGATAGTGATCAATAATCTATTAATACATTGTTTATTGTGAATATATACATGTGTTTATTAATCAATAAAATTGTTATAACATACATCTAATATATGCATGTACTCATTCATGTGCATGTATTTTTCTATGAAGATATTTTGGACCCGAATTATTTGTCATACATTATGATCCAATATTAGGGCATGTATTTGATGATGAATTAAGGGATACTGAGAAAAAAAATGATGGCCAACAAAATCATAGAGAGGTATTAGAGAACATCGAAGAAATTGACATCCATGATGATGTGGAAGATGGTTATGTTTAGGCATGAGAAGACAACAATATAGAGTTACATGATGTTACAAAAGAAAACAATATGGATAGTATAGAAAATGATGATCCAAATACATCTGGTAACAATATGGATGGTCTACAGTCATATTTCAATGATAATGAAGATGATGCAATTCAGGAAGAGGATGATGATAATATTAACTACTTGAAAGATCATATGAAAATTGGCAATGATACACTGGATGACATTGTTGTAGATAATGATGTTAATGACCAAGACTTCTAAATTTTCATAATTATTTGTAATCCATGTTCAAAAAAAAATGATTCTTGTAGCCTAAAATTTGAAATGCTTTGGTATTATTTGTGTCAATACAAATTACCTATTGCAATATCGTTAAAGTGTTCAATATGTGGTATGAATTGTTGGTAGAAAAAATTAGGATTACTTGAGTGTTTCTTCAATTCATTTTGTATCAACATATGTTTGTGAAGACATAAAAGTTAATAAAATATTAG
>APFE030613157.1:0-12147 GCA_000404065.3 Pinus taeda | reverse complement strand
ATACCAAATTTTGCATGTCATCATGAGAACATTCATCATAGTTAATCGCAACATTATGAATACTACATGTTATCATCAGAATTATGCTAAACGCTAATTTAATTATCTAAAAATAACTTCCATGATTAATTACCTCAATAGATTTAAACATAAAACCGTGTAGAAACTAAACAAGCTTATTTACACCTTAAGGCTAATAAGCATATTCTTTACTGAACAAAAATATAGTCTCTTCACACTCAATTTTAATTTTTAAATAATAAAACTATTGCCATGCATAGTGGATTTGTATACTAAAAATTTGTATTTCCATGATACTACATTATGATAAGACAAGAATGAAGTCGGGTTGTTTCTTGTCAACTATCTAATCTATTGCAACAAAACCTTAGCTTCTTATCACTAAACGAGGAAAATAAAACACACACAATAGTACCCCCATCGATACTCTGTAATGGAAAACTATTGGAATCAATTTTCTGCATAGCGATATAGATGAATCATTGACTTATCGAAATTTTAGAAAGCAATTTCCAACATTTCTTCCCATTTTCTAACATTTCTTTCCGCTTTCTGTATACCAACTATTTTTTTATTCCCGAAACAGTGAGATAGTATAAATCTGTTGCTGCCCAGGCAGGGCGACGCATGACAACGCATGGTGGTAGACTGCCGCGTGAATGGTTCTCTATGGTCTCGGCAATGAACGGAAAAGAAAAAGAAATTTCTCTTTTTAAGTAATACTAACTAAGGATGATAATTAATATACCAGTAGCTGGGTAATGACAAAGGCATAAAATAACTGATATTAAAACGTTTCATAAAATAACCCTAACCCAATATGCAGAATAGGTATAGTTAATATAGAAATGAGTGAAAACTAGAAATGTTACTGAATTTTGCATAAAATAGACCTGCGCAAAAATAAAATAAGACCGCAGTTAATGCAAAAACAGCTTAGCAGTCAGCAATTTAGCTCAAGTTTATATTTAAAAAAAACACTAAAGGAAGCCAAAATGGCTGGTCTGACACAAGGCATAAATAGGGATATCTATGATATAAAAACAATTCAGTGCTTTGGCTAGAGAAAATAGCAATAACTGAAGATGAGACATCAGATAATAATAACCTCATCAACATGCAATTACTTGGAGGGGCAGATGAGGGTAAAAAAAAAAAAATTATGCCGCCTCTTCGAAGTAATCAACCTGTACTTTAAAACAAGTCAAGTTAAAATTTCCAACCAGTATAAGAGTCGTCCCCAAAATCTTGTGGTCACTTCGCAGCCGGAAAGTACAGGTATAATTTTATTGAAAGAATTGTTTTCCTTTTGACATTAATTTTAGTTTTACTTGTGCTGTTACATATGGTATCAGAGCGGGTTTAATCGTTAGGGCCTATGGGCATCCGAAATTATACCTGTACTTTCCGCCTGCGAAGTGACCACAAGATTTTGGGGACGACTCTCCTCCCAACCGTAGGCTCAATTGTGCAGAATTCTGCTACAACTGGACACCCCCGAGCCCTCAATCAACGACTGCTGCCAGTATTCCTAAGTCTTAGTATATCATTCTCCCAAGAGAATGAAAGATAGAACCTCAGAATGATCGAACCCCCTTCTAGACCCGTAAACTCAGGTAATTTGGATTTTTGGACTTCTTTCATAATATCAAGTGTTACTTGTGCTGTTACAGCATCACCTATGTATTGAGAAGTCCCAGGTCATTGCAAGGATTGATCACATCCATCATAGGAAGTTCAGGGAAGCTATAGAATTTGAGAATCATGCTAGCAATTTGAATAGAAACAAGGGGTGGAAAATTAGTAGCATTTGGATTCCTGCCATTTCTTCATAATTTTTTCTTTGTATTTATTTATTATTTATTTTTTGTCTAATCTTACTTATTGAGTCATCCTTATATTTTTCCTATAAATATTAATTTATTCTTGTATGTTCTATGGAATTTTAATGTTATTTTTATAATTTTTTATTTACTAAATCATTATTTATATATATTATTAATTATTAGGAATATTTTTCTTATCTATATTTTGTTTGAAGTTACTATTGCTTTTTATCCTTCCTTATTATTTTTTAATACTATTTCTATCTAATTTTTAGCTAATCGAAATTGGTCTTTGGTTATTTTATATTTTTTAATCAAATTTTATTTGTTTGGCTCTATTTTAAATTAGTTATTTTAATGATTTATTTATGTATTATTTATTCTTTGTTTATATATTTTCTTTTTAGGTATTTTCTTTCCCTATAATTATACCCATTCCTTGATTTCCCTTTGAATTTTCCACTTCATTTTTATATTTGATTTCATAATTAAAATTCTTTTGCTTTTTTTTCTTTTTTTTTTTTACTTTTTTATAATTTTTTTTTTACTTTTGGTAGTTTGGCTATTAAATTTTTAATTATTATTTTATTATTTTTTACTAATATGTTGTTGAATTTCTAAAGTTCATTTTCATTATTCTCTAAATAATCTCCACATTATTTATTCGATGTTAGATCTTGTGTCCATCCATGTCTTGATGATGAACCATAGTTGAGGGTTTCAAATGTTGAGTCCTAAACAATGTGTTGTGATTAATCCAGAAGAGTTAGCTCCATCATTATGAATCATAGAAGCCTAAATTCTAAAATGTTTACCTTTTTATAACAAAAAAATCATATAAATTATTTGGAACAAAAATATTCATAGAAGATGTTAGATAACATTGAAATTTTTAACAAGATTGAGATGGAGACTTTCATGTGCTTTCTTAGATTCTAGTAGGAATATACATATTATATATAAATCATGAATAATATTAATGAGCACACATTATATAATATGTATAACCTACCATATTTTTCACCTCAATACTATAAATATTAATCCCTACCATTTAGCAGCCAAAAAATATAACCACAAAGGTTCATTGTGGGATTTCCAAGATCCAATTACAAATATGGGTGTCATTTAGAGGATATTCACACTATGATTTGATGTCATGGTCAAGTGTGGTGGTTTAGGGCATCATGTTTGGTCGTAGATGCTAGAATATTTCTTTATAGGCTAAATATTTTAACTTATATTGATATATAACACTTAGGTTGTTTATTAAACTTAAAATTATTAAGGTATCCAAACCCTTGGGAGGTATTCTATGGTGGTTTAAGGTGTTATGTATCACCTTGTATGCATAGAAGCTTTATTAAAGGGTTAAGGCTTTTGTTTTCTTCCTCTACAATATTCAGATATTAAGAATCTTACCTAATGTTCAAAACCTTACAAATACACTAACATCATTTCTTGGAGGATAATAATACCCTTTATATACAAAGAGTGGTGTTTTAAGTCATTATGCATGGCCCCATATACCTCAAATATTCCCTTTGGAAATAAGGCATCAAATTCTTCCCTATGTCATTTCTATGGTCTTGAGGTATATCAAAACCACTCTAAACTAATTAGTGACACAAAAATTTCCAATTATTGTCTAGATACACACTTGTGAGGCCATGTGCACTAATTCATATAATCCTTCTTGGCTTTGGATGTCTAGAAGCTTCTTTTAGTGATCCGGAAAAAATTTTGTGAACGCTTTCAAACTTAAATCCCCATTATATAGGACCTTTTACTCACACTAGCATTTGCTTGTGAAATCATTAGCAATGCATATTCTAAAAAGCTTCAGCAAACCATCAACATGAAATAAGGAACAAATGATCATGAAACACACATAAACAAACAATATGACAACGAAGGTCATCCAGTGTGGGCTACGCCTTCAAGCCCGATGTCAAGAGTGGTGAGGCTACTTCATTTGTTGCTACAAGAAGATGATGAGTACATGATGTAATCTCTGTCAATACAAGGATGAATCTCCTTACCTAAAGTGGCATGTATCTCCACAAAACATTCTCCTATAATATCTCTCACTCATAAAATCTCTCCCCCAGCATGACAAATGAATAATCTCTCACATAAAGTGGCATACAATGATCCTCTCACAACGTGGCATACAATTATCCTCTCACAAAGTGGCATACATGGATCTCAAATTCAAATCATGATCTTAGAAAAATAAAATGAACACGTGGAAATAGCCTGAGAATTGACTACTCAGATGAAGAAATAGTATGTGTCAATGCATTCTTTGTAAAAAATTGTGAAATCTGAGTATAAACACGACCCATTTCTCTCTTGGTCAAATATGGCCTCCTTGGGAATATTTTAGATTCCTAAAAAGATTATCTTCTGGACATGGGTGAAAAATATGTTGCTCAGATCAAAAAATGGACTAAATCATTAGACTCTTGGTAAAAACCCAATTCATTTTAGTATAAACTCAACATAATTCTGACATAGTCAAAAATTGGCTCCAAGGGAATCTCCAAGATTCTCCACAAGATTCTACATGGGAATATATTATGGAATATTCTCATCTTGAAAAACATGCCTGGGATGGACCCCTCTAGCCTAGTTCTACTGCCTTATGTTTGGTTCACCTCTGCTCTATCTCTCATTCATCATTGGTCCTCCATATCTCAAATGAACTAAGCTTATATACGTCATGGGAGGTGAAATTTTCAAATATCCATCTCATGGTTTGTTGGCACACATTACGATTCATTATGGGGTTTGCCCAAGGTCAAACCCGTAGCTCCCCAGGTTGGTGGTCCATCTATTTAAAGTTGAGTTCGCGTGTTTTATTTTTGGGTGGTGGTATGTATTATTTTCCCATGTTATATCAATTTTGGTGTATGGATCTTCTTGCTGGCGAGCCGACCCACCGATATGGGCAGGTGCGATCCCTGTCAGCCAAAAAATTAAAGAGGCGACAATTTCACCAGTTCCATCTACCATGAAGTTCTAAATTTTTGCTTAATTAGTGGCCGCCAAATTTAGTTAGACCTCCATATTTGGCGAGCCTCCAAATCTACTGCATGATCTACTAAATTTAGTGAGTGGTACCAAGTTCAAAATGATGACTATGAATATCTTGAGCATATGAACTTGGATTTGTGTGTCCTTTGTACCATTAGAATTAGGACAAAGAGCTCTATTTTATGGTCTTAGTTTCAATGAATTCTGAAGACTTTGATTTTTGATCATTTCTAGAGCCACCTAGATCATTCCTTGTATAGCCATGTTTTTTAGCAAAGCCACAAAATTTTCCCATTGTTATCAATTTGATTGTAATCAAAAGGATGGCATTAGAATAATGAGACATTTTATACCTTGCTTGGTTGTCTTTGGTATGATCTTGGTGATGAGAGATTTCCTTAGCTCTTCCTCTACAATGCTCACTATCATGGGAAGACTGGGATGTGCTCTCAACATCCTATTTTCTTAATGGTTTCCATAATGGCATTGAATTTTCTGCTACCTTCAAACGTTATCCTTCAGTGAAGCCTAATCCTGCAAATGGAGGTCTGCATACAACCTCCAATGGTTGAGTCATTCCTTTTCCATTAACAACAAGTCATCCTCCTTTATACCCCATCTTGGTATGGAGCCTCATTATATTCCTAAAATGGGTACCTAAATGCTTCCAACAAAAATATCATCATCTGAAATTGAAATTGAACAATTACCAATAATTTTTAACTCATTTGTTGATTTTGAAGCAGGTGATGATGGCTTCGCTAAGCCTTCATTGCACTTCAACTTTTCAAAGTCCTCTTTCATGGCTCATAATTTAAGTTTCAATCTTTACTTCTCCTCTTCTGGTTCTTGTAGAAGTCTCCTCAATTTAGTGTTCTCTTCCTAAAGACTCTGGTTGATCTTTTCATTTGAACGATGAGAAGAAGATGAAGAAGAAGAATATTCACCTGAAGATGTAGATGTGGCATTGTCCTCTACTCTTTTTTCCTCTTTTGTCATTTTCTCCTCAAAATATTCATACATTATATCTACCATGATTTCCATCATGTAGAAGGCCTCGAAGAGAGCTTTGTGATCCTCCATTCTCCTTCTTGTTGCATGCTCAATTCACAATCCCTAGAAAAAAGGTCAATCCACTCTAATACCACTTGATCCAAGAAATTTTTTGTGAATGCTTTCAAACAAAAGTCCGCATTATACAAGACCTTTTACTGACACTTACATTTGATTGTGAAACCATGAGAAATGTGTATTTTAAAAAACTTCAGCAAACTATCAACATTAATGAAGGCATAAATAACCATGAAACACACATAAACACACAATATGATAACAAATTTCGTCTAGTGTGGGCTACATCTCTAGGCCCAGTTTCAAGAGTGGGGTAGGGATCTTCATTAGTTGTTGCAATAAGATGATGAGTACATGATGTAATCTTTATCAATACAAGGATGAACCCCCTATCTAGAGTGGCATGTCTCTCCAAGATACGTTCTCCTATAAGAACTCTCATTCATAAAATTTCTCCCCCAGCATGACAAAGGAACAATCTCTAACATAAAGTGGCATACAATGATCCTCTCACAAAGGAGCATACATGGATCTAAAATTCAAATAATCATATCAGCAAAATCAAATGAACATGTGGCAATAATTCATCTTATACCTATAAGTTTACGACAACCTGAGAATCAGGTACTTGGATAAAGAAACAACATGTGCCATTGTGTTCCTTGCAAAAAGATATGAAATCTAAGTATAAACACGACCCATTTATATCTCAATCAAATCTAGGCTCCCCGAGAATTTTCTAGATTCCTCACAAGATTTTCATATGGACATGGGTGAAATATCTACTACTCAAATCAGAAAATGGACTACACCATTAGACTACTGGCAAAAAACAGTTCATTTGAGTATAAACTCAGCATAATTCTAATACAGTCGAAAATTAGCTCCAAGGGAATCTCAAAGATTCTCCACAAGATTCTAAAGGGGAATATACTATGGAATATTCCCTTGGAATACTCTCATCTCGAAAATGCACCTAGGGCAGACCCCTCTGGCCTAATTCCACTTCTCAACATTATGTTCACCTTCGCTTTGTCTCTTGGCCTTCGTTGGTCCCCCACATCTCAATTGAACTAGGCTTATATATGTCATGGGAGGCGGACTTTTCAAAGAGTTAATTCATGCTCTATTAGCACACGTTATGAGTTGTTATGAGGTTGGCCCAGGTTGAAACCCATGGCTCCCCAATTTGGTGCTTCATTTGTTTAAAGTTGAGTTGGCATGTTTTATTTTAGTGGTGATATGTATTACTTTGGCATGCTATATCAATTTAGGTATATGGGGTCAGTTGCTGGTCATCTAGCCCTCCAGGCCGAGTGGGTTTGATCCCCACTGCCAAAAAATTAAAGAGGCGATAATTTTGACAATTCCACACATTGTGAAGTTCCAAATTATCGCTTACTTAGTGACCACCAAATTTAGTGGCTTCAGCCAAATTTAGCCAAACCTCCAGATCTGGTAAGCCTCCAAATTTAGTTAGCACTCTACTAAATTTAGCCAATGGGGCCAAGCTGACCAAAACTTTGAATGTGAATATCCTGAGCATACGAACTCGAATTTGAGTTTCATTAATGCCATTGGAATCAAAATGATGAGCTCTACGTTATGGTCTTGGTTTCAACGAAATCAAAAGACTTTGATTTTTGAGCATTTCCAGAGCCGCCTAGATCATTTAGGGCCTAAAGTTTAGGTTTCATCTCTTAACAATATCTGTGGCCTTCATACCCATACCTAGTGACTAAAAATGCAAGTGGAACATATATCCCTACTTAGAGACAAAGGATCCCCTTAATATTTCATTTATGGTGGTTAAAAGTGTCATTCCTAGCCTGAGGTACCTACAATTTTCCTCAAGGGAATAAGGCCTAAGTTTCCTACCTTGATCATCTCTACGGTCTCACAATCCATACTTAATGTTTAAAACATAATAACGATAACTATTCCAATGCAAAGACAAAGGATATCCTGAAAATTTCTTTTGTGATGGTTCATTATGTCATTCTTGGTCCTAGATACCTACAAGCTTCCTTTAGGACCTAAATCATGTCCCCCCCCAATAATGTGGAAGGATCCATCACCCATACCTAGTGCTCATAAAATACTAATGATGACCATATCCCCACTTAAATTCCAAGGATTCCATTGAAATTCATATGTAGTGGTTTGAGGTGTCATTCAGGAACCTTGAGCCCTAGAAGCCACTTGTAGATCGTAATGCCCAAGGTTCCTCCATCAACCATGTTTAATGCTTAGACACTCATAAATAGTTCTTAAAAACTCACAATGGTTCCCACATCCCAACTTGGAGGCCATATATACCATCAAAACACCATGTGTAGTTGTTCAAAGTTTCATTTTTGCCCTCAAATTCCTAAAATTGTTCTTTAGGGTATAAGGATAAGGTTTAATACCCCATCCATATTTAAGGAACCATGAAGCATATATTCTGAAAGAGATCATATCCTATATTAAAGGCGAATGATCCCATGGATAGGACATATGTGTTGTTTCAAGGCCTTGTTCATCTCCCTTGAGCCTTAGAAACTACCTTAGGACCTAAGGGGTAAGCTTCCTCCCAAGCATGATAACATAATTAAGAGTCATACTTATTGCTCAAAATGTACTAATGGTACCCATATCCAAACTAAAAGGGGATTGATACCTAAAGATATTATCCATGGTGGCTTGAGGTATTTTTCTTGGATTTTGCTGCCTAAAAGCATACTTTAGGTTCTAAGGTTTAGTATTCCTCTCGTGACCATGTTTATTGCCCCATTATCTATACATGTTGCAGAAAACCTTATAATGGTGTCCATATTTCCATTAAAATGATAAATATCCCATATAGATATTATATTTCATCATGTGAAGCTTCATTGATGGCTCATGAGCCTTAGAAGCTACTCTTTAGGCCCAATGTGAAAGTTTCATTACTTTATCTTAGTCAAAGTATTCAACGTAATGCCTTGTTCTCCAAAAAACCTAATGGTGCCAATACACATAATAAGGGGAAAATAATTTTCTTTTAGCCCTGAATGAACAAATTCTTCTTCTAATTCCTAAAAACTATGTTTTCTCTTGCCATCATCTTGAGAACCCTAGGCCCATGCATTATGCTAAAATATTGTTATGGTGCACATAAACTCACTTGGAGGGAAATGTCACCTTGGTATGTTGTTTTATTTGGTTCAAGTTTCTTTTCTTAAGCATTGATTCCTATAATGCTCATTTGTGGGTTAAGAACTAGGTCCCTTGCACCCCCTTCCAACTCCCAACAATATTTTAAACACCAAGATCAATACCTATTACGTGAAACTTCCTAATATTGTTAATATCCCAAATCAATGGGAAATGATATCCTCAAGAGGTCATGTGTATTGGAATAAGGTGTTTTTCTTGAATTTAGATGCTTAGAAACTTCCTTTATGGTGTAAGGCCTAGGTTTTATTCATTAACAATATTTATGGCCCAAATAATCATACCTTGAACCAAAATTATCTTAATCACTTTCTTATCCATATTCAAATTAAATTATGAACTTGAGAGGTATTTTGCAGTGGTTCAAAGTGTGTTTCATGGCCACATATTCATAGAAATCTATTTTTGTCTCCAATCATTTTGTTTCCTCCCATGACCATGTAAAAGAACCTAAAATTGATAACTAGTGCTCAAAATATTCTAGTGATGCATGTATTCCTATTTGGAAGACAAGTATGCCCTAAGGATACGTTATGTTGTATATTGCGTCATTTTTCTTTTCCTTATATGCTCAGAAGCTTCCCTTTATTTCTTAAGTCTTAAGATTCCTCCACCAAACTATATCCAAGGAGATAATACTAATACGTAGCACTAAAATCCTATTAATACCAATGATATCCCCATTCATATGTTAAGCATAACATTGAGAGCTCATGTTTGTTGGTTCAAGGTGTCCTTCTTTGCCTTTGATACCTAGAATATTCCTTTATGACTACAAATTTCCCTCCCTTACCCATTTCAAGGACCCTAATTCACATAAATCCTACTCAAATCCTCTTGATTTCATTGACATCTCAACTTACAGGTGAAATATGCCCTTAGTGATGCCTCAAACCACCAAATTAGACATTTTAAGGGTTTTAGATTGCCATCTTGCTCGAAATATGGGATCCATTAATACGTTTTAGATTTTGAAAATGGGTCTTAAAACCCCTCCCATGGTTGGGGGAGAGAAACAACAACCTTAGACCCAAAATAAATATTCTCAAGCTCGATGCCCATGAACAAAGCCTCAGATCACTACATATATCATTTCTAAAGGATCTCTAGCCATTAAGTGGGATATGGGCGCCATTCAATGTTTAGAGTACAGCATTTGGGTCTCAATACCTTATCCAGATTTATAGGGGAAGAAAATGAAAAATATAGATATGAATAGAAACACAGAGATACAACAAAAATAGAGCTTCAATTCATTAATCACAGAGTACTAAAATTTGTTTACATGATATTATGGAACTAAACTAGCTCATACGATGATAGTTTATCTCTCTGAAGAGATGTAGAAGCTACATGCCTTGTAAATTATATTACAATGAGGCTCTGACACCGTTTTATCATTAGGAAACAAAGGGAAACCCTAAACATCCAAAAATCTAACCCTAGGAGATGAAGTGCCAAAATCTTGTGGGCTCCATTGGGGTTAGTTGGAACGTCAACTTCCCGAGGTCATAACTTTGGAATATGAGCTCCGTTTGGCTATCATAATACCTCATTTCGAATATCTCCAAGAGGATGTCGAAAATAGACTAGTAATTTTCACTTGCACTTTTTCAATCTCTCAATTTTCCCAAAAAAATATCTTTTAGGAAATTAAAACAACTCGGAAAGTTTAGGACGTGGAAACTACCAAAAATAGGAAGTTTTGCTACAATTAAGGAAACTAAAAGAAACAATGGTGGAATAGGTGGGTGGCCACCAATATCAACCTATATCAAGACCTCTAGTTTGGGCCTTAATCAAATTAGGATTTTTTTCTTACTATGTGTTGCACTCGAGGCATAAAGCATCTCTAGGGAAGGAACACAAGGTGCTAAGGTCCTATTTGAATTCTGACATATTTGAATTCTGTCAAGATCACACTTCATGTAGTCCTAAAACAACCACATAATAACTCTATAGGGATGTTTTGCCTCCGTGGGGCATCTTTGGTATCATTTCTCTGTTTTGCATAACAAAAATGGGTCCCATGACCTATAACATGTCTAGGGTAGGAAAATAAGGAACTTAGGCCCAAAGCAAAGCTTCTCAAGCTTAAAGGCCATGAACCAGGACTCAAACAACCACATTGATTCTTTCAAAGGGATCTTAGGCCTTTAAGTAGGATATGGGAACCATTATGAGTTTCTCACAACACATATGGTAGTCAAGGCATATAACATGATTAGAGAATGAAATCAAGAATATCATATCCTTAGAGCTCTCTCATGCTCAATGGCCACAAACCAATGTACATCCATCTCAAAACTTTAACTATAAAGCATTGATAGGGATAAAATTTATTAAGGTGTAATTTTTTTTATTTAATTTCATGTCATGTATTAATTATTTCATATTAAATTATATAAAAAAGATACACTTTAAGAAATATGGTCCACCTCAATGATTCATAAATCCAAGTTAGATGTATCTATATTGACTAAATTTTTAAAAATGTTTTCATGCACATATATATATGCATGCATGTTTATTTATTTCTTCTAACATAACAAAAAGTAACATTACATTACAACAATGCAGATTATGTGACAACATCTCCCCCATACCGTGTTGTAGAGTAGCTTCCTATTCTTGATGCAACGAGTGGTATGACCATGAATATGAAACTATTAATATTATTCTCATATAAGGGGTATCATCTACAATGACATAATCATTGCGCAAAGGGGTAATAGCATATTTTTAATCATGATATGTGTGCATTCTAGGAACAAACATGTTATTTTTAACGCAAATACTTTAGAGCATGCATGCATTTTTATAATGGATGCACATTTTTGGGGTGGATTGAATGCTCTTGATAAGCTTGGGATAGAAAATCTAATGATTTGAGATATAAAACACCAAAACATTTAGTTTTAAGAATGTTTGTCAATGTCTCTCTATTTCATATTATTCATAAATAAATTACTTAAATCTATAAAAAAAAACT